>JBBPSJ010000218.1:0-40884 GCA_038093535.1 Boletus reticulatus
TCTCCATTACCATCCTTCTGCATCAGCACGCCCCCGGTCGCTGTGAGCGAGGCGTCTGTCATGACGTAAAAGTCATTTGAGGTATCCGGCATTGCAAGTACGGGTTTAGATGTGAAGGCCGTCCGGAGGAGGTCGAACGCCTTCTGTTGCTCGTGCGTCCAGGACCACGGCTGCCCTTTCTTTGTCAAATCCAAGATCGGCCTAGCAATTTCCGAGAAGCTCGGAATAAACTTGTGGTAGAAGTTGCAGAACCCTATGAATGAGCGGACTGCGCGAACCGAAGTAGGTGGTTCCCAGGTGGCGATTGCCGATAGCTTGGTAGGGTCCATCGCAATGATACCCTCTTGGACGACCATCCCTAGGAATTCAACCGAGGATGCGTCGAACGTACATTTCTCTAACTTGAGGCCGAGTCGGTTGTCCCGTAACCGCTCTAGAACTCGCCTCGTCCGTTGATGATGTTCTATAAGATCCCTAGAGTGGATCAACATATCATCCATGTAGATGATTAACCATCCTTCCGCCACCATGTCCTTGAATATAAAGTCCATGAACGACTGAAAAGTTGCAGGACTGTTGCACAGGCCGAAAAACATGACGAGAGGCTCGAAGAGGCCGAAGGGCGTAATGAACGCCGCCTTCCAGGCGTCCTTAGTCTTGATCCGGACGTTATTGTAGCCCCAGCGAATATCCATCTTCGTGAAGTAACGAGATCCCTTGAGCTGATCCATCAAGTCTCCGATGAGCGGGAGAGGGTATGCGTTCTTGGTGGTGTGCTCGTTGAGATATCGGTAATCTTGGCAAGGGCGAAGATTACCATCCTTCTTTGAAACGAAGAAGAACGGGGAAGCCATGGGGGAATTCGATGGGCGAATACGTCCAGCCTTCAAGTGTTCGTCAATGAAATCTTTACATGCCTCTCGCTCCTTAGGGTTGAGCGGGTAGGCCTTGGCAACCTTTGGTGTGAATGAGTCGTCTAGATCTATGCCGTGATCGAACGACCGGTAAGGCGGAAGGGGACCGTCGTCCTTCTTCTGGAAGACGTCCTCAAAGTCCTGGAAGTCCCGCGGGAGTTCCTTCTTGATTTTCTCTGCCCCTTGGGCTAGAGACGTCGATATTGTAGTTTTCTTAATGGAGCGCCCGTCTAGCTCGTTTTCTTCATCCTCCTCACAGTGTATGAGCTCCGGCATGTCCTCCCGCTGCGTGGTCGGATCCACGTCAGGTACCATCAAGTCACTTTTCGGCGGGTCGACGCGTTGCTTCCACCACAGAGCGTTGCGTTTGCGTAATTTGGTGACTTGGCATTTCCTATTGAAGATGTTGATAATATGGGCCACAGCCACTTCGTCTTCACGGCTGGTGACGGTCGGTTCTGCCTCTTTTATCCAAACCGTTCCTCTCTCCCAGTTTATGGTCGGGTTTACGTCCCGGAGCCAAGGAAGTCCTAGTATGATGTCATCCTTGCCACAGTCAATAACAAGGAAATCACAGGTCTCTATTGTTTCCCCGAGTTTCATCACTACTCTTGCCTGTTTTCTGATCAGGCCATTTTTGTTGGGAGTTCCATCAACGTTGCTCGCCCACAGGGGAGTCTTGAGTCGTGTAGTGGGAATGTCGCACGCCACTACCGTAGCATAGTCGATAAAGCAACCTGTTGCCCCGGAGTCGATAAGGGCTTTTGTGTCAACGCTTTTGAACGCAGTACGATCGGGTGGGTAGAGGGTGACAGGAATAGATATGGATTGCAAAGTACCACCCGATACAAATACTGGAGATAATCTATGAGAAAATTTGTTATTGGCTAGAGATGACGTTGACCCATCCCTGCCCTTCAAAAACCCTGGTCGGTTCCAGGTGTTCCGAGCCACGTGTCCTGGTCGGATCCAGGTATCTCACATGCTCCTTCGCAGAAACCAGACGTAGTCTGTATGCGGTGTCCACAGAAACCGTTGTTTGCTGTATGTGGGTTTGCGTGGTCGGTTCCACGTCTGAATGACTTGTTCCGGTCGGTTCCGGATATCTCAAGTGTCCCTGCCTCTTCACTCACTCCTGCCCATGCCACTCTGATTCCGTGTTTGACTGTGTTTCTGATGGCAGTTTCTTGTGAAGAAGGTTGCGGTCCAAGCCCCATCCCTTGACCCTCGGGAGTAGCTGCGTCCGCGTCCACCAATGATTGGACATCATCATATGGGTACGTGCCAGGATAATGATCCTGAGCTTTCTCTGAGGTGGCGTCCCAGAGCTCCGCCGGCGCGATAGCGGAGAACCTATTGTTCCATGGTCCAGATCGTACAGCCCTGGCTCGTGGTGCTGCCCTGATCGCTTCCTTTTGGCACTCTTGGTAAGTGGCCGTTCTTACCTCAGCCATGGCCTGGTAGCCAGCCTCCTCGTCCGCGGACGAGCTGCCCTCCCCGAAAGCAGTTTTGAGGATCTTTATTGCGGCGCCTTTCTCGATGCTCCCCATTTCTTCGAGGTAAGCCGAGAGTTCATCATCCTCCTCCATTGTGGTGGTGGTCCGTGCCCGTCGTTGCGGGACTTTGTAAGTAGGACGTGCGGTGCGTCCGGAGGATGTGGTCGGGCGGGGACGTGTGGTCCGGTCGGTTCCGGATCCCTTGTGGTTGGAAGACCTACAGCCAACCTGGTGACAAATGAAACATTGATTCTTCCGCATGTACTCAGCGCGCTGAGTCGGCGATAGGCGTACGGCATCTACGTCCATCGCGTACGGGTCTCTGTGCGATCGAGGAGAGGGAGCCGGTATATGTGGCACTCCCTTTCGTAAGTCTCCAATCCTCCTCAGTTGTTGAGAGAACTGGCCCGCCTTCTTTATCCAGTCCTGGTAGCTGTCGGGAATCTTGTCGCACGAGAGGATCATCGTGGCAAGTCTGGGGCTGAGGCCATGGATAAACCACTCCACAAGAGCATGCTTGTCAGTGATACCTGACTTCTCAGCGAGAAGTTGGAATTGCGAAGCGTAGGTGGTGAACCCATCGCTCCACGCTCCCTCGGTATCCTTTCCAGCAGTTTGACGGAGTTTGGAAAGGTCTATCCTTGCCTTGGCTGCTACATCGTAGGGGGAAAAGGCGGTCTCGAAAGCTTCTTTAATCTTGTCGAAGGTCTTTTCACTGTCGGCGATAGCCGAGTTTGCGAGCTTCATCAACCATCCTTCAGCAAATGTCTTTCCCCGGCCCTTACTAATCTTGTTGAGGAAGGTAAGGGACTTTGTCGTGTCGGTAAAGAGTGCTTTGTTGATGGTGAAGTACGCGTTCATCGAGAGGAGCCATCTGTTGGCATCCTCTGCCTCCCCGGAAAAGTCCTCGGGAAGGCCGGCCTTTATTTCTGAAACCATTTCGTCTTCTAGAGCCGGGTCAAGTTCAATGTCCTCCTGCGCGGTCGGTTCCGGGTCAGGGTCGTGAAAAACAAGAGGAGGGTCCTCGCTAAGGACAACGTCGGGTGTAGAGGGGGCAGCTAATTCAGAGGTAGAGGGGAGAGCGTCCGAGTCTCTTCCTTGACTCCTGTTGAGTTCCGCTAATTGCCTTTGGACTTGTCCGTAGTGGGCGATACGATCCGGAGGGGAGTATCGGTCAGGTAGGACAATGTGAAACGGATGTCCGTCAGGAAGAAGGTGGATACGGGGGAGTCGGGGGGAAGACACGGTGGGTGGAGAGGGTGGCGGGGAGTCTGAGGGCGCTCTGAATCTGCCGATTCGGGAAATGTCGGAGTGGGGGAATGTCCTCTACGTGAAAGTAGGGACAAGGGGAAAAGCTAGTTCTTTTGTAACGCACAGCGTAGACTTGTCGTAGCGTGCTGCGATACGGGTCGAAGAATAAGCGAGGTAGCGAGGAGTTCAACTCAAGGACGAGTGCCGAGCTTCGAGACGATGCGAAGCCTAAGCGGGTCTCTCCTATTCTAGGTATCCTAAGGACTCACTAGAACTCGGAGGTGGTGAGGCAAGATCAACGCTGATATTGCGTAGAACTAGCTTAGGGAAAATACAGGGAGAGACGACGACTATATATACGGTAGGCCCCTAATCTAGATGAAGGATATAAACGGGATGCGCAGCATCCGCAGTAAAGCACAGTTGAATGCGCGGTTATCCGCAGTAAGAGGCTATGAGTGCGCAGCACGAGATAGTGATCTACGAACATAAAAGAAAAGGCTATGCCACTGCCTTACGAAGTCTGAATAAGGTGACAGTGGCGGAGACAGAACGGAAGTCCTAATATGGTATGGGCGGGGCGCCGTGTGAGCCAAAGGAGAAAGAGATCGAGAGAACGTATCTGGTAATGGTGGAGGACGACTCCACTACGAATACAACCACGTACGGTGAAAGGACGAGTCTATAGAGAAACGGAGGACGAGGACAAGCGAAAGAACGAGGAAAAAGTGTACCCCCTTCGTAGACCGTAACAAAAACTGTGCACGGACCATCGTGGTTAATCACACAGCCACTCATCCACTTTGTGCACATCTTCGTTTCAGCACGTCCTCACTATGTTCATGGGCGCCGCTGTCCTCACGGCACACCTAGAACACACACAATTCTGAGTCCGCATGAATGCTGGGTGACCCACCGTCTTCCTCCCCGCCATTAACTCTTTGTGTCCTGAAAAATCAGGTGCAAAGGGTCCGCCGAAAGATTGAACAAAGGCAGATCCTCATGGCTCAGGCCAAGATCAGGAACCCACGGACATGATGCCAGACATGCCGTTCAGACTACGTGTACAATGATGCAGAGAGCAGTGAGGTTGGTTATTTTCTCAAGTTTCATATTGACCTCGTTGCTGATCTGATCTTGCTCGCGTGAAGGATGACACTTAGGGCCTGGATAGCAACCAAACCCGGTCCGGTTTCTTGGAAAATCCTAGTCTCCACGTGACCTCAGGATTGGGGCGGAGCTTCAATGGTTCATCGTCGTCGTCGCATATCGATCACCGCTGATAACAGCAATGCGGGATGTCTAACGACAGCGCTACATCTCACTATACCACCTACTATGAGACAGAGACCGAAGATGATATCCCTGACCGTCTTTTCCACCTTGTTCTAACTCAGAACCAACAGCTTGGCGACATCATCATGAAGGCCTTCAAGCTCATGGCTGACGCTGTCCTGTCCTCCGCCACACGTGCTGACCCTATTCCATACCACACCTCGATCCTTACTGGCCAAATGTGGGTACAGGAACTCCTCGATGGCCATCCGGATCGCATTCGCAACGAACTAGGTGTCCGGAAACATGTTTTCACCAGGCTCATTGACGAGCTTGTTTCCATTGGATTAACCCACTCGAAGCATGTCACGCTCGAAGAACAACTAGCCATATTTTTGTATACCTGTGTAACTGGCTTAATGTGCATGCACGTCGGTGCATCAGCAAACCTACATTTTTTCTGGGTGAGTTAGATAAATGACAAGACTAACAGGCCTGAATAGACTAACAATGATAGATTGGCTGAACTGACTGAACTAATTTACTGACAAGCTGATAAGCTAATTTATTGAATGGACTGGTTGACTAACTGACTAGCTAGCTGACAAATTGACAAACCTGACACACCTGACTGACTGACCAACTGACCAACTGATGTGACTGACAGAGATGACTGACTGATCAGCTGATGGGCTGATGGGCTGACTTGGCTGATTGACTGACAAGTTGACTGACTGATAGACTGACATGACTGATTGACTGGTTGACTGACTGACTGATGGGATGCCAAGACTGACAAGACTGACCAGATGATTAATTGATTTACTGAGTGGACTGATGAGACTGATATCACTGGTGAATTGACAAGCTGATATGCTGATAGCTCTGAGAGTGCTGAGAGCAATGAATTACTTATGAATGAGAGCACTGATAGTATGCTGTCAGTCAAATCAGACAACTCAGCAAGGTCATTGATTTTGATAACTCAGAAAAAATGTAGGTTTGCTGATGTGAGCGCTTTCAGCAATCTAAGAGTACGATTTCTAAGTACGATTTGCTTTACTTTCTAATCCGCTCCAAATATCTGACATCATCAGTTATTTCCGCTTGATACTAGATTCCTTCTCGACGACGACAATATATACCAAACATGTTAAGCTACCGTGTTCCGACGACCCCGTCCCTGCTTGTATCCTCGACGACCCTGCCGTATACCCTTACTTCAAAGATGCCATCGGCGCCATCGATGGAACTCATATCGCATGTACGCCATCCGCAGCTGATCGGGATGCAACTCACAATCGGAAGGGATTCCACTCGCAGAATTGTCTCGTCGGATGCAACTTTGACCTTGAGTTCATGTACGTTCTTAGCGGGTGGGAGGGTTCAGCGGCCGATGCTTCGGTGTATCATGATGCCCGCACAACGGATTTTACAATCCCAGACGGGAAATACTACCTTGCGGATGCGGGATACCCCATTTGTCCGCAACTCTTGGTACCATATCGTGGCACACGATATCACTTACCGGAGTGGGACCATTCACGAATCAAGTATATTTCTAGTTCCTTGTGTCCCTCAGTAGGCTAAACTTTTGTCATTACAGACCTGCCAATTCACATGAATATTTCAACCTACGTCATGCGCAGCTCCGCAACGTTGTCGAGCGCATCATCGGCGTCCTCAAGCGGCGATTTCGGATCCTGGTGATCCCGCCCGAATACAACATGGATATCCAGGCCAAGATCCCTCCCGCACTTTGCTGCATTCACAACATTATCCGCCAGCACGATCCCGATGATTTGAGCGACACTGAGTCACAGCCACCTGTGGTGGAATTCCAGGGCGATCAGAGCGATCGGACAGTTGTATTTGGAACCTTGGCAGGTGGTTTTATCACAGCCATTGAACGGGACACAATGGTGGCAAAGCGGGACGAGATCACTGAGCAGTTGTGGCAAGACCATCTCTCTTACATTCGTCGTCAGTCACAGTAGTACACGCTTTTTTTTTTGAAATACATCAAATGTATTCAACCTGCGTTCGTGTCGGGGGGAAAGAAAATCGAAAGACAGTACAAAGAGTACACTATACAGCGGTGTAACTACTTTTTCTCTCTGGCCTCTGCAACCCGTTTCTTCAGCCAGCTGAATCGCACCTCCTTCATGTCCTCAGTTGATGCGAGGACAATGTATGCGTCAATGGAATCATCATTCGACCCGAAAATGTCAAACATTGTGACAAGTTCTTCGGGCGCAAGGAGATCCTTGTCGAGTTGCAACAGTAGCCTCCTGGCTTTCTTCCTCTGCTCAGCGGTGTCCAATGCGGTTTGTGGAGATATGGTCCCCAATGGTACACGCACGGGCACTGCTGGTCTGGACGACATGGTGCGCATGAGCTCCATGTTGGATTGGAAGGTACTTTGAAGCGTGCTGATATTGTAACGCACAGCGTAGACTTGTCGTAGCGTGCTGCGATACTGGTCGAAGAATAAGCGAGGGTAGCGAGGAGTTCAACTCAAGGACGAGTGCCGAGCTTCGAGACGATGCGAAGCCTAGGCGGGTCTCTCCTATTCCAGGTATCCGAAGACTCACTGGAACTCAGAGGAAGTGAGGCAAGATCAACGCTGATATTGCGTAGAACTAGCTTAGGGAAAATACAGGGAGAGATGACGACTATATATACGGTAGGCCCCTAATCTAGATGAAGGATATAAAAGGGATGCGCAGCATCCGCAGTAAGGCGCAGTTGAATGCGCAGCTATCCGCAGTAAAGAGGCTATGAGTGCACAGCACGAAATAGCAAATAGCAAATATAAAAGGAAAGGCTATGCCACTGCCTTACGAAGTCTGAATAAGGTGACAGTGACGGAGACGGAACGGAAGTCCTAGTATGGTATAGGCGGGGCGCCGTGTGAGCCAAAGGAGAAAGAGATTGAGAGAGCGTATCTGGTAGTTGTGGAGGACGACTCCACTACGAATACAACCGTGTATGGTGAAAGGACGAGTCTGTAGAGAAACGGAAGATGAGGACAAGGAAAAGAGCAAGGAAAAAGTGTACCCCCTTCGTAGACCGTAACAGATATCATCTCGAAGTTCGGTGATTTCTTCTTTTTGTGTTGCTCGTCGTTTGCGGCTGCTGGATGCGCCAGACACTGTGCTCACCACCGATCCTGATGCACCTGGGGCCGACACCATGGATACGTCATCATCATCAGCCTTACGCTTTTCCATGCGAGCCGAGATGCTTGAGGATGGTTTGACAGAGCTTGCAGACGAGCCGACGTATGATGAAGGAACAGATGGCGGGATCAAACCAGGCGGGATACTGGAAGGGAATGGCTGTGGATACGTGAGAGATGTTTGAGGCTGAGGAGTGAACGACGGTGGTAAATTAGACATTGGCACGTGAGGAGCGGGTGCTGGAGGGCCGAACGATGGCGGCAAGTAACCCGGTGGCATTGGTAACGAGGGAGTAGTTGGATTGGTAGAGGATGTGATGATGGATGAGGGGCCCGGACGCGAAGCCGCTGATTCAACAGTGTGAAGCGGGGCATTCTTGTGGTTCCCCCTACTCTTCGACTTCACCACAGTCAGCATCTTCTCATAGTGTATCCACCCTTTGTGCTTGAATTTGGATACGCCTTTGGTATTCTGTGCCCACCATAAAAAATAGACAAATGTTAAAAAATGAAGGACTTACTTTCACGATTTCGTCCCAGACAAACTGATTGTCTGGTCGGAGGTCTGCGCCTTTTTCTAGGGTGTATGCAAGTCCCGATGATGATGCGATCAAGTGAACAATGTTGAATGTATTCTTCATCTACAGCCGATCAGAAACGAGAAGAGGGTAACAAAATGGCCACGTACTCTTTTCCATTTTTCCTTGCAGCTATCAGCCATCTTGGCCTTTCCATGAACAGGCTGAGGGAACTTGCTAGCTACCTCGGTCCAGAACGCTGGCCTAAACATTTGGCCATCCCCCATCATAGCCATCGCCTTGTTCGTCGCTATGCTCTCGATAAGAAAATCTTCATCCTCGATCGTCCAGTGAGCGTGTCCTGATTTTGCAGCTGACTGACTTCTGTCGCTGCCAGAGTGGGAAGTATCCTCTCGGTCAGAGGCTCTCTCTTTCCCTTTACCACCTTTTGAGCCAGATTGGTGGGGGGATGTTCGACTGGTCCGTCTGGGAGACATGGGGGATGACAGAGGGAAGATTTCGCAGGATATGTGGCACAAGGCAGTGCGCTGTTTCACATAGTATACCTGCTCTCGGCATCTCGGCATACTCACTCGAGCAGTGCTCAATGTTGAAGCTCCGCCCCAATCCTGAGGTCACGTGGAGACTAGGATTTTCCAAGAAACCGGACCGGGTTTGGTTGCTATCCAGGCCCTTAGACTTTCGTTTGATTTCTCCACTGTTTGGTTTGTTGATTTTAGGTCCACGTCAAAGTTATTGTATGCATATGATGCCAAAAGTGTACGGCCCAATGCTTTAACTGCCTGAAGAGACTCAGTCGACAGTGACCGAATAGCCACATGGATGGCATCGATAGAGACAGAGATCCCCATCCGTGCAAGGGTCTCGATGACCTTTTGTGGTGTGTGCACCGACTGAAGAAAGATTCCGATAAGACTCTGTAAGCCGTTTGATTCTCGGTTCGTGCTATGCATGAGGATGCTCATCACAATGATTTTCTTCTGTGTTGCTAGTTGTTACCATGTGCTGATCAATGTGATCCGTGAAACCAACAGACCAGCAATATCAATGCTTCCCTCAATGCTGCCCATTTCACGGCCTTTTGCTCCACCACCTTCCTTCCCTGCGGACCAATGGTAGGACCATCAAGATCGCTTTCACCTAGTTCCTGCCAATAGGCGTCTTCATCATCATCGTTGTTGTCACCACCTTCCATCATCTCCTGATCACCATCTTTGTCAAGATGTTTGTGCACATTCCGTGCATCCAGTAAGGCCCCAAGGAGTTTCCAAAGGTTTGGGGCATGACATTCCATGTCTCTTCCCATTTCTTCAACAGAAAACTCTTCGAGTTGATTGACAGATGTGTGTGATACATTAAAATGTGAGCCAGTATCTTCTTTTGATGCCTCGCAGATCTCCTGAGCATAAACTGCCATAGAAACATTGCATGCTGCCTATAAGTCTTCAGATGCAGTCGAGCGGCTGTTTCCATCACTAAGAACATCACCGAGTTCCTCACAGAATTTGCTCCCACGTGACCGTAGATGAAGAACAACATCATGTTGTTTGTATTGCTTGAGGGACAGGATGGAAAAAATAAAGTCAGGCAAGGTGAGCCTTGCCTGCTGGAGTGCTTCGAGGACTTCATCTACTGTATGTGGTCTGGTGGCTCCATGGTTGTAGACAGACACAGAGGTCTCTACAACTGATAATCATGTATGCGTGACAACGTGTCGCGGCTAATTGCGCCGGTAATATCATCTACGAGATCTATTAATGTTTTATTCTATATATTTTCAAAGACCGCTGAATGGGACGAGTCGGACCGGTGTGGCTGACAATGTTTACAAATGTTATCTTCCAGCCGCTGCTGGAGTGTTCGAGGATTAAGGTTGTTCTGGGTTTCAATTGGTTCACAGCCACTCGGTCAATTCCGCTACTAAAACATGCTACTAGGATGTCACCTCGAACACTCCAGTAGTGGTGGGAAGGAGCCTGAGGTAGTGGTCACTCTGCCTTTTGCTTCAATTGCCCTTGGCTAATCTAAAAAAAAACAACGATCATCGTTTTGACTCATCTGTACAAGCACTCCAGGACCTGTTCCGACCAGAGAGCAATATGTAGCCGCCACACCAGAATTAATTTATAGTGCTTGCCCTGAATACATCGGGTCCAGGATTGCCCGCAGGGCCTGTTGAATGGTAAGTCGCGGCTGGTCTTGCTGCGGCTGCGCCCGCTGGCCTCGATCGACTCCTGGTGGCACCGTCCTCGCGTATCGTGCCCTGGCGACTCTTCCCCATTGTCTATGGTCCATGTACATCGTGTACAGCGTATCCGATTCGCTCGATTTGGCCTCGGCGCGTTTTGGTGACCTGGTGAGTCCCCTGGTGTGACTGACACTTCTAGGTTTCGATTTGAGTCGTCCTCGGCGACGCGGTGGGTTAGCGTGGTCAATAGGTCGTCTAGGATGATGGTGTGGTGGTTTGGACGCTTCAGGTACGCCCGTCATTGTGCGCTCGCGTTTTCCGTGCTGACTCAACTTGTACTCAGCTAGCGCGTCCGTTTCGACTCGTTTTGAGTCGTGGCGTGCTGCGCTCGTTGCGGCGCCCTTTCTGTTACCTCTCCCATCCACGTGGACGCCATCCGCATCCGCTTGGCGCTTGCAATCGTGCTCGACGTCTCTGCTCGCCTCCTGGACCTCTATGTGGCCTCCTGGCCCTTTTCCTCGACATAGCGCGCTCGTTTCGACGACACGCTCGCTCCCGTTGCTCCAGAGGTCTATCCTATCCATTCCGCCGCCTTCGACAACGTTTCCGCGATCTGGAATACCCTCGACGAGTTTCGACTCCCCCTGCTTGCCCAAATGGGCTCCTGGGGCTCTATCTCGACATGACGCGTTCGCATCGACGTCGCGCCTGTTCCCGTCGCCTTCAGGGCCTTCTGGATTGCTGTGGTAACCGTCTTGCACGGCCGCTTTGCGTCCCGGCTCGGTTATCTCGACTTGTGTCCCCTTAGGTGAGTCCTCCTGCTCCCTTGTCTCTAAGCACTTGCGCTCGAGTTCTGCAGTGGTCGCCTTCCAGTCCCGCTCAAAACGGATCTACTGTTCAGTCTCATTCCTACCATCCCTGTACTCACAGCTTGTTGATTTGTTGTCGGGTGCTGGCTCGTGTCGTCTTGCTTTATTCCTATGCCATCACACCGTTGTCGTTGCTGGGAATGTGCACTCAGATCCATGGGATGTCATGGTGTCTGATTCTTGTTACTAGTTAGTTGTGTAATTCCGAATTCTTAGCTACAACTTGTCGTATGAAGCTCCGCACGTGCAAAGGCCCAAGAGTGCTGGTGAGTGAGGGCCCGAAGATTTGAGTATGTGGTCCAATGTATTGAGCATCAGAGCGTGAGGCCTGAAGATTTGAGCACGTGGTCCGACGTATTGAGCATCACGACCGATCGACCGACGACAATTGAGAGTGTTTGGTGTCCACTCAGCACTTTGACCAAATTAGTACGCATATCGATGCGCGGTTGTCCGGCTTTCCATACATAAGTCTGTTAGCATCAGCAAACTAACACATCACTTACACACAGGGAATTCCAACATTTTTTGGGGCCGCAAAATATAGCCAATGCACGTACACAACCATGTTGTCTGTGCTTGCCAGACAACACCGCAACGATGGCAAAGCTACCAATGCCATTGACAGATGTGCCAACTCACTGGCACGCAACAACACCATCGACGAACATGCTGGCTCCCAATGATGCTGAGTCGCTGACAACGGTGACATCTTCGACGGACATGCCGACTCATAACACCCATTTCGACGACGACACTGCGCCGTCATGCACTTTCGTCGTTTGTGCTGACATGCTTTCTCTGCAGCTAGTAGCCTTTGTGATGAGTTGCGT
Organism: Boletus reticulatus; assembly: GCA_038093535.1. NCBI lineage: Eukaryota > Fungi > Basidiomycota > Agaricomycetes > Boletales > Boletaceae > Boletus > Boletus reticulatus. The sequence continues at coordinate 12,547 of JBBPSJ010000218.1, forward strand.
GATGGTGCCCTCGACGGTGTTGTCAGACTGGAGAGGTTGTTGAGTCTGGGGTGTAGATAAGACAGACGCAGCCGTGAGCGAAAGGAAAAGAGCACATTTGAGAGCTCTCAATGGACACACAATAAATAACGACCTACACGCCCAATTGCCGACAGTATGGGCTCCATGTTTTTTTCCAGGGTCATGGGATCGGTACCGAGCCAATACCTAGTGTATCCTTTCCGGGGGTTGTGTAAACCGTAATTGAAAATTTTACGCAATACATACGTTGAGAGAGACAAGGCCGCCATGGATTTGGTACCGGTACAGTGTCCCCACCATGTCGGACACACATTGTACCTGAGACCTGGGCCATGGACTCGGAACCAGCATGCAACCCATACCCATTCGTTGTATGGCGGTCAAATCAGTTCAAGGCTATACTACTGTACGAGCGTGGTGAACTTCAGACAATGCAAATTGGCAATGGATGTGGTAGAAAATTACAGTAATACTAGTTTTTGTACACGAGAACTGGATACCTCGGCGTCACGCACCGCCGTACACTACGAACCGCCGTCTGTTGGACACCGGGACAGTGCGAGCGATGCACCGACAATGCTCACACATGACGCTAGCCAGCCAGTTGCGTTCAACATGGCGATCAATCGAGGGGTGGCGGGACACACTGTGCAGACTCGATCGCACCCGCGAAAACTGTCGAACATCGAGCGCGAGGTGCGGACTATCCCACGCTCATCACCATGCATGCGGCGTGCTAGGGTTGGTTTTTTGTGTCGATTTGGCGGCCAGATAGGGAGCGATCCTCTTGTTTTGCGGGGAACATACAAGGCGCAAATAGGACCTTGGGCTGGATGGCGAGCACAAACGGGCGTGGCTGTGTGAGCATGCGCACTGACACTGGGGTGCGATGAGGATGGGAGGGATGGGCTGTAGGCAAGTTACAAGAACACCGCAGGGACTTAGAGAAAATTTCAGCGCATGCTTACTCAGCTATTCACACCGCAGCCCCACGCGCTATGTGCAATCGGTATCCAACGCATACCGGTTGCATGTCCAATGTATACCCTCAGTCAGGTATGGGCTCCATGCTGAGATAATTACGTGGTGCATATGCGCTGACCAGCACCAGACTGGTATATATTCTTTACCGGTCCCAGGCTCAGCGAGGATCCTCTCGACAACCCGTTACAGTACATTTACCCAATTCTAGTCACGTATCCGACAAATTTTCAATTTATGGAATTCGTGCGTTGCATGTACCCGATGGCTGCGTGACGCGTAACGTGAGATCCTTTTCCGGGGCTGGTAGGTGCTATACATTTGGCAATTGGGCGTGTACTTGCCACCACTGGCGAGGACGACGACTCGGACACGGAGACAAAAGAGGATTACATAATCTTGAGGGCTGGGAGTTACTGAAGGAAAACAAAATGATTACAGACAATTTACGAAAACAAACCTGGACCTTCGGGTCCAGAAATAAATGGGAAAAGCTATGGGTAATAAGGGGGTATGGGGTATAAGAAAAAGTATACAATGAACAAGCCAACCACAGTATTTCTAATAGTCTGTATACGGTTCATAGACAATCATGGCAAGACCAATTGGATAAATAGTAAGGACCTTTGTCATAGTCACGTGATTTTCCCTGATCTTAAAGCGCATGACATTCCTCGGCATCGCTGTGACCCCACTGATTCGGGCCGTTAATCGCTCAAATACCACCTCATTGAAGTCGGGAAGGGGGAGCGTGGCACCCGGAAATGCTGCAATGATCCACTCTGCATCACGGTTTTCCTCCAAAAGCTGTACACCGGTGACGCCGACCGACCACTCGAAGTGGTCGTTAACAGAAAGATTTTTAAACTTGATGGACGCGAAATTGGAGCTCAACATCTTGACAGTGATATCGACCACATCTCCTGCGGTGACGGTAAACCAGTCTGGAGCGACCTCAGGGACGGTAGCGAACCAATCGGCCCAAACTATACATAAACAGAGTGAGATAGGTTGCTGATGTATGCTTTGATGTCACATTACCCTCGTACTGCATCAACCCACGATCACCGGCTACCTTCACAGTGATTCCGGCACTGGCTTGATAGCTATGGGAATATCTATTACTGCGCGAGTTTCTGTAGCCGCTGATACCGATTATGATATCGAATCCCGAGCCAAGAGAACCCTCAGCCTTGGGGATGGTGACCCTGGCGGAAGCAATATCGACGGTTTCTCCCTGTCGGAACAAGGCAGGATGAGACCAAGTAATACACGAACGAGAAAAAACACGCCTGCGTGTCCGAACACCACACAACACCAGCCCACACGGTGTTTGGGGGTATCGCTCTCGCTGGTTGGGGACAAGGATAGTTTTGCCTGCGCTGGGCAAGAACCGCAGAAACGAACAACAAACTGGAGACGAAAGCATGATCCAAACGCATGGTGAAGACGGATGGTGATGTTGGCATTGTAAGCCTAGCGGCTTTAATAGAGGTCGGATGAAACACACATGGTCGTTCGAACGCCCCCGACAGTCGTGTGTACAGTAGTAAATTCGGCGGAGCTGGTTGACATGGGTTAGATAACTTGTGAAACAAACAGAATCTGCATTACCTCCGTTGTGTCAGATAAGACTGGGTGTCTGCTTCGCGTAATCACTTTCCGAGTTCACACGCGAGCCTACACCATGCTGTTTCGGACCGGCGGTCCGACTGTGCCCGTGATGGTCCTAACGCTCTTGCAATATCGGAAAATAAGATACCACCAAGAATGATTGTATTACTCTATGTGTATAGGACAAGAACTAAGCGTGCGCGCGGTGTGCGAACTTCGCGTACTGGTAAACTCATCCGACCTCTACTAAGACCATGTCGCTTTCAATCCCAACTTCCCCACCGATCTATCGGGCTATCGCCCCGAAAAGCAACAGCCCTCGTTTCTTGACTGTATCGAGAAATCCATCAACCGTACCACCCTTCTTCCAATTGCCAAGTCGGCTGGTCTTGTGTGGACGGCAGTTTCAGAGGCATGTTTCCTCTTCATTATGTGTTACTTGGTTTCATCCTGCCTTGCTCCGACAGGAAGAAATTGCCGATATGGTCGCTGGCGCATTCGCCGTCCCCAAGGGTGACTTTTATTACAGTCTGTACCAGCACCTCCGAGTGCAATGAATTACCCTTGGGGTCGGGATCATTGTGAGCATCACCGACAGTGGGGTCTCTTATGAGTGTAAAGTGACATGAAACCATGCATCAGTAAACCATTTCACTCTTTTTATGTTACTACGGCGGGTGGTACTCACGAGATATTCCGGTGGTCTCCCTCGTGAATCTTACGGACATCTCTGTCACAATTTCTGCCCCCATTTGACATTATGGAGAACCACAGAGTTAAGACATCGACCGAGTACATATGGCTCTTTCCTCATCATCACATATGTCCCATAGGAGGAATAGGAACGCGAAGAGAGAACATTTTGAAGTTGGCTGTATACCGCGTGATATCCAATGAGCAGGCTTCAGTAGTGGCACTAGTAGCCGCTATCGCCTCCCACCACAGAAGTTGCTTGGCATGAAGACCATTTCAATCCGGACCACCAGTTCCTAAGGGCCTATCCACGATACAAACCCAATCTCTGTTTCCATCCTGACGCCAAACTCGAACACTTAATATCCCCAAGAGAGATGTCAAACGTGCCCCCTCTCAACCTATCCAAACACCTTTATCCATGAATGGAGTGCGTCAGATTTCTCGAGCCAGAGACACTAGTATGTCATTCCAGTGATCAAAGGGGTGTGGTCTTTGGAAGGTTTTTGAATGGTACCAAGATTATAATGAGGGCAGTGAAGGACGCTACTGATGCAAGGACGATCTTTTGTTCATCGCCCGCAGAGCGATACGAGTAACAAGGGGAGTTCCTCGTCGCTCGACTCTCACCCACGGCGGTGCACTGAAAACCGCCTGCAGTCTCTCCGAGTAGTCCTGCTAGCATGCAACACAAATGTGAATGAGTGCGAACAGGCTCAACAACAACAGTGAGCCATAAAAACTTGGCTTTGGTCTGTGCAATCACACCTTCCGATTGAGATGGACTAAGCTTCACAGTGAGAGCTAGCAACAGCAGCAACAGACGTGAGGCAAGTTCATGATATACTTGTCCGATTCTGGTCAGGTTCTCGTCCGATGCGCCGCCGCACAGGCAGCAGGTTGAAGAGGTGACAAGCACGTACTCGTCAAGAGGAAGTAAGTTCATACTAAGCCGGATACATCACTTATGCCTCGTCTGGCTTGTACATCGTGCTCACTGACAGTGTCCTCGCCAGCAGCCCGCGCTCAAGCTCGTATAAAAGCCATCCTCAGTGGTGACGGCGACCGTCTCGCAAAACTCCTCAGCATGCGGCGAAGGTCTGCACGACAGTGAGCTTATCCATCTATCCCGGGTTCACGACCTCGTCGCTGCAGATACCGTGACAGTGCTGCATTCGTCGGGGAAGAGACGAACATGCCCCCTCCACCGCCCCCGCCAAAGGACACTGAGGCCATCATCCACCACTCACTCCCACCCACGTCTACCGCCCAGCCAGATGTCTCTGTCTGGTCAGAACGACAGCGCCAGTTCATGCAAGCGCCCAGGGGCGGTGTCCTCAACCCTAGCGCCTCTTTTCCTTCACCAGCAAGACTGCACCCTGGTTCGAGGCCCCACGCAGATGACCCATTCGCAACCAATTGGCCAGCATGAACGCGGCGCAAAGTGCGGCAGGGAAGGCGCCTGCACCACCCAAGCCGCCGACACAGTTGCAAAAATGCCCTTGTTACACCTCATGGGTATGTGGTCTTTCCTGGTGTCTTTCGGCTTGTGGGAGGCACCACAGGTGTTTATCGAAAAGACTGCGTACAGACCACCTTATGCGATATAATTTGACCCCTCACGTCTTGGCACCACATTGTGAACGGTAATCTCGAGCAGGGGATTGGCCTGTCCACTGGCACAGGTCTTGTACACTGTGCTTACACAGGAAGAATGGGTCATTTCATATAGATTGAAGCGGCAAAGCACAACGTGAACTTGCCGGAATCGAATTCTTTCAGGCCAACGCTTGCCGAAACAGGGCATCTGGGACCGCAAGGATGCAGAGCAACACATGCGAGGTGACGTTCAGGCCAACGCTTGTCGAAACAGGGCATCTGGGACCGCAAGGATGCAGAGCAACACATGCGAGGTGACGCTCAGGCCAACGCTTGTCGAAACAGGGCATCTGCGACCGCAAGGATGCAGAGCAGCACGTGAACATCGTCTAGCCTCTGGGGTTATATCCGATGAGTAGCCTGGCAGATGCTGAGCGTATGAGAAAGCCGTCCCCATCAGCCGAAGGCAACCAAGGCCCGGGGTCTGAAGAGATTTAGGCGAATTAGACACCCACTATCAAGATCCGTCGACCACAACGGGGGTAATATGGGCTCTGTTGGACCGTTTTTGTTATCTGTTGTCTAACCGTGTCGACCGCCTAGTCTACTGTACACACGACTGTCGGAGGCGTTCGAGCGATCATGTGTGTTTCAGACTGATTCGACCTCTACTAAAACTGTGAGGCCAGGTGGGGGCTTACAACGCCAACTTCTGGCTCACCAGCTATTTCCACTCTCGCTATGTACTTTAATCATCGCGCTCTTGTTTCCAGTTTCTTGTTCGTTCCTGTAGTTCTCGCAGACTTTCACCCCATGAAGTCCCGGCCCCGATTGCTTAACAAACAAAATATCAACGCTGCCTCCGATGTCGGAGTCGTCTGGGCCGGTGCTTCCCTGGGCAACTTGGTATGTCTTCTCCACACTGCGTGTTCTTGATCTCATCCTGCCTTGTTCCAACAGCCTGAGGGAGTTTACAATTCTATCACCGGACTGTTCACCGTTCCCCGCGTTTGGGATGGCAATTATACGGGTATCAGTATCACGGTCGGTGTCGGCGGCCAGTGTCAAGAAGGCGCTCGTGTCTCGGCTGGGGTCGATGTACGTTTGATCAACGGCGAGATCATTTACGCAGGTAAAGTGGCGTTTAAATCATGGCATCCAGTCACTGACTCCTTTTTCATGTTTGTCTAGCTGGGGTAGACTGGGATCAACGCACCAAGCGTCCTCGACCAGGAGAGCTGGACATCACCACCGGAGACTCAATCCGAGCCACCGTCCATGTGTATTCCAACGTGACCGCTTCTGCCATTCTCGAGAATCTCTCCACAAATAAGTCCTGGACGGAGAAATTCGTTGAGGAAACTGCGGCCTGCCAGCAGAGTGCAGAGTGGGCTGTGTCAGCGTATATTCCCGTCGCGGGCATGCCTGTTCCCATGTTCGGCGCGGTGACCTTTCGGAATGCTACGGTCGAGATTGGCTCCGAGACTCGGACGCCCGCCGGGGCGACCGTCGATATGATGGACTATAACAACACGATGTTGACCACTGGCGTGGCCGTGCAAGACTTCGTTTTCGTCGCTCGCTCGATGTGAAGAGAATCAACTTATATGCTTGGTGTTTTTTATTTATTTGAAAAGACAACTCTGCCTGGGGGGCCGTCACGGTGGGGTACAAGTAACCATCCAGTATATCCAGTAGTTGGCTGGTTCGTTTGTATACTTTTTGTGCCTTCAAATCATTTCCTTGGTGTGGTAGTAGTAGAGTGCAGATGTTGGCAGCAGAAATCGCAGTATTCATGTATTGCCTCTGATTCTTCTCCCCCCACCATATATACCCTTCTGTATCCCAGCCATAACTTACACTGAAAACGACGCGCTCTTCGTGTGCCAGTGGTCCCATGATGTCGACACTAAGGGCGCCAGGTCAAGTACCAACTTCTTTGATCGTATATGACTCGGAGTGCGGGGAAGATAGAGAAGCACAGCGTCACAGCCACTCGAGCAGAGCGCTTGTCTGGCGTGTGGCACTGCCGTGCATGTCTCGATCACCTTGAGCGGGGAACTCTACGGTCACATTGCCATGATACGTTGCCCACCGGTCACCCTTCCCCTTGTCGCTCCTGCGCGCGCGCGCGCCCTTATTAACCTTCACTGCCGCACGTTCTCGTTCTGCCACTGTCGCCTTCGTTGGTGCTCGCGCCCTCGCTCCTGTCCTCGTCCTCGTCCTCACCCTTTCTCGCCGCATCGCCCACCTCGGAGCATTTCTGCACATCTACAGACGTGTGCGTGTGCACACGTCCTCCGAGGTTCCTCCTGCCTTGCACCTGAGTGACCATTCTCGTCCTCGCCGTGCTGACGTGCACGCCCTCGCCTCGCTGCCGTCGTCTTCGTTACGGTCCCTCTGCAGAACCACATGAACGTCCGTGCGCCCGCCGCCTCCGCCCTCACCACCTTCGACATGACCGTCAGTCGCCGACCCTCGCCCCCACACCAAATACGCCTGTGAGCACCATGCGTCTGCCAATGCATTCTCGCATGCATGCACGTTCTCAAGGGCGTGATACGACGAGCGGGAGCGGGCGGGCCATCCATGCACATTGAGAGGTCGAGGTGTGGCCGTGCAAAGGCGTCCGTCCGTCTGTGCATATGCACATCAGGCGATGCAGCGAGGTGGGGGCGGCAGGTGGACGTGAGGGATCGTGTGCATCAATGACGGTGTCCGTACATGCTGGAAGGACGAGGACGTCCTCGTCAAAGGCGGGTGGGTCATGCAGCATCAGGAGGGCGAGGGTGTTCCTCGTACTGACTTCGCATGGCCTCCTGGACCATTGTCTTTCAATTGTCACGCATTCCGTGTGCGCTCATTTATACCCCTTGCCACGGGCTCTCCGGTGTAGGTAGTAGTGACCGCTACGAACATCATAAGTGATGTATCCGGCTTATGAACTTGCTTTCCCTTGACGGGTACGTGCTCATCATCTCTTCAACCCACTTCCTGTGCTGCGGCACGTTGGACGAGAACCTGACCATGGGAATCGGACAGGTGCATGATGAACTTGCTCGGGATAAACGTCACGTCTGTTGCTGCTGCTACTGCTGGCTCTCAGTCGAGCGTCAATCCTTCTGTGAAGCTCAGTCTATCTCAATTGGAACACGCGATTGCACTGACCATAGCCAGGTTTTTATTGTTTATCGTTATCGTCGAGCCCGTTCTCGTTCATTCACCTTCGCGTTGCATGCTAGCGGGACAACTCGGAGAGACCGCAGGCTGTGTGATGAACAAAATATCGTCCTTGCATGGCAAAAAACCTTCTAAAGAACACGCCCTATTGGTCACGGACGAGCGCACTTGAATGTCTTTGGCTCGAGGCCCACTCTGAAGCACTTCACATAAAGGCCATCGAAGAGCCTGGATAGGACAGCCTAAGAGCAGGGGACATGTTTGAAGTCACTCTCGGGGATATTGGACGTTCGTGTTTGGCATCGGTGGCTGTGGGTTAATGAGGAGGCGGATATGAGGTGTCCTTGTCTTTGCATTGCAGATGGATCACCTCGAACTGTGGTCAAGATTGAAGGAATACATACCTCGGCGACTGTGATCTTCACCAAGGATGCCGAGCAACTGAGGTAGGAGGAGGTGATAGCGGCTTGTACGCTGACCCATCTGCGCGGTCTTGCTCATTGAATATCGAGGAAAATAATTTACACCTGTCGCCGAGGGAGTATACAGCCAACTTGATGTTCTAATGCCAAATAGCTACGTCTCTTCGCGTTCCTATCCCTCCTACGGGACATATGTGATGATGAGGAAAGAGCCGTATGTACCCACTAGACTCGGTTGTCCTCCGCAATGTCAACGATCATGATTGGGGGGCTCAAGCACCATGTCAGTCCCAAAAAATGTGACTGAGATGTCCGTAAAGGTCACTGTGTGGAAGTGGCATGTCGTCGCCCGGAGGTATCCTGCTTGCACAACATAGGAGCACCGGCGACGAACACTGCCCAGGTGTGATTAATGAGATTCACGAGGAAGACCACACCGGGATAGATGGAAGTTCGATGGACAGTGGCTCTGATCAACAGAGACGGGAAACTCTGAGGCGAGCCACATATCTTGTAGGTACCACCCGCCGTAGTAACATCAAAAGAGTGAGATGGTTTACTGATAGCATGGTTTCATCACTTTACTCTGATAAGAGACCGACTATACTGGGGACTGAGATCAAGTAATGCACGAACAAGAGGACACGAACCCGGCAGCCACACAGCACAAGCCCATCTAATGGTTGGAACAACAGTGGTGTTGATATATTTCTCGACACGGTAAACAGTTTGACATAGCCGAGACCGCTGGTAATTGAGTCTGCGATGTTAGGGAATTGGATTTGAATGGCAACTCGCTCCTCTTGACTCATGCCAGGTGAGACGGAGGCGCTCAAAACCGCGCTGTGAACCTGCCCAATCGAGGCAGCTGCAAAGGGTACACGATCAAACAAACCAAAGTTGTCTGACCATGAAGGACAGGCAGACGCGAGCACTTCCTGTGGATTCCATGTGAGTGAGCCTGAACGATCAGTAGGGTCGGAACTGCCTCCATTTACCAATCCGGCATATAATGAGCACTGTCCTGCACCCATCTGAATATTTCGTCTACTCCCGGTGGGTGTATTGTATCTTGCACGATCGAGGAACTTACATTAGTACTTTCCGTCGCAGCAGAGGGCTTCGGAGAAAATAAATTTTCTTGGTATCCCGTGATATCTTTTCTTTGTCGTAGACCATGCTCCTCATTGACAGCAGAGCCTTCTGCAGCAGCTGCGCCAGTGATTCCGGTCATATGTGGATGAAGGAGCGGCTCAGTAGAGGCCCGTGTGTTGATCCAGATGCTGCGGGGTTCGGTTAGCCCTTCATATGACTTAAGTGCTCTCCGGGACCTGGCTGGGAGACTTTGGGAGTGCCTGTGCAGCTCTAATCTTTGCTGCACGAAACGCAATGTCAGCGATGGTGTGAACGACAAATAGTGGCATGCCAGAACTGAACTGAGCATAACTCAAACACCAGTATTAGCTGAACACGAACATTGCACCAAAAACAATGGATAACATCTGACAGCAGCGAGTAGCTTGGCACTAGGCACCAAGGTGGATATACAGAATCCGCTGATCAAGAGGTATACGCACGAGAGTTCATCGTCTTGTTCAGCGCGAACGCGGCACGAGTATGATCCAGACGACCAGACTCGACCGTGTGTTTGTAAAACATCGACGTGATCTTGTCCGTCTCTGCAACGTCTACCGCCCACATCGTGCCAATCACAGAACGGAACCCGGAGAACTGCATTGCCGACGCGAGATAAATCACCTCGTCAGGACTCTCTCCTGGTCTCCGAGAGTCGTATGACATGCAGAGAGATACACAAACTGGGGATTCTCTGGTTCACACCGCATGATCCGTTCGATCGTGGGGTGGCCGTCATGGGGAGCAAACGCAGATTCAAATGGTCGTGTTCGGTTGGCAAGGCAATGACATGCAAAGTGCACCCAGTCGGTCTTGCAAAGCTCCTTGGCAATTCGGGGCCTTCAATTTGTGTGAAACTCGCGAGACCATTGATGCGCTGGCAGATGTTGGTGAAGTCGGTGCCGACGGAGGGTAGTTCAATCTGGTCAATAGCGTTCGCTTGACCAATGGCAACGAAGCGTTTCCAGCTACCAGAGGTATTCGATGGAGCAGGTCGTCTAGCACGAATGAGAGCGCTCAAGGTGGGGGTGTACGACGAGATGTAGAGATCAGGAAGATTCTGTTGACCCTTCCTAAACGATGCATCCACCGCAATCACGCATCTGGTGGTCCCCCACCGACGAGTTCTCTGTGCTGCCTTTGAACGCTTGCATCGTCAGGAGGAAATCGACGATAGGCAACATTATCAGATCCCAGAGTTTCCGCAAGAAGGCTGCGAGCTCTCATGTCACGTCGGCCCTTGTTGCGTGCATGGTAAAATTAATGACCTACTTTGACGGGTCTCGGACGAGTTCAAGCATGATCTGCAATGGAATATGGACAGGATCTTGATCGGGTAAGACGACGGGCGCATCACAGCCATACTTGCATTCACGATGATAACAGGTCCCCCACTGGCGGCGTGGCTAACAGCTAAGGAGAGCGAGGGAAGAATGATATGGGAGAGGCCAGGAAGCTCGTGAATATTGATGATAATTCTCTGCATCCCAAGCCTGAGATGACACAGTTGTCCATGTTGATCTGCACCAGGTGAACTAAGGGCAATGTGAATAAGCGAGGCCACATACATGAACTCATCTGCCAACAGCCTTCCTGCCAGTGTTGGACCAGATGCAATGACATCGTCAAGCGGGAAACGGAGGCGACTGAGTTGGCTCCAAAAGACGCTGCGGCCTTGTTCGAGAAGCTCAATAGCACGTAAACGTCCACTGCGAGCAAAGCTGAACGCTCTTTGAGAATGATAAGATGTCGAGGTAAGGGTGGCAGGGCAGCAAGATAATGAACGAGTAATCGAAGTGATGTTTCATATGCAAGGAGTGTTGAGGGGTGCTGGAACTCTTCGGCTACCCGGATCCGTGCTCGAGCGGCAGAGAAATCTGTTGAAGACATCAATTGAGGTGCATCAACCAATTGAGCATAGAGACCGAATAGGGAATTCTTATCGTCTGGTTGTCTCAGCTACATGAAACAAGTATAGAAGGTGCTTGTGAGGTTCTTCAACGAGCTAGACCGATCTATATGACTTTGAAGGAGAAGGTGGACTGCGTCTCAGACAATGACCCGGTCCACCATTCCCCCGAGCTGGTCGTAGCGAGTCGAGAGATCTCCGAGGTTGTTCAAAGACATGGAGCGACCAAGCTGTCCTTGCGGGCGAAGTTCGAGTGCCTCTTGACCAAGAAGAATAGCTTCATTAAGGTCTCCCATCGCCTCGAGCTGATTATAGCAGGTTGAGAGACGAACTGCAAGGTTGTTCAAAGAGGAGGAACGATCAGGGTGTCCTTGCGGGCGACGAGTGCTTCTCGACCGAGAAGAATAGCTTCATTGAGGACCCTCACCGCCCCAAGCCGGTTATAGCGAGTTGAGAGACGAAATGCAAGGTTGTTCAAAGACATGGAGCGACCAAAAGTTTGAGTGTTTCTCGGCCAATGACAATAGCATCATCGAGGTCCACCATTCTCCCGAGCTGCTTGTAGCGTGTCGAGAGACTGAATCCAATTTTGTTCAAAGCAACCAAGTGATCACGGTGCCTTTGCATGCAAAGCTTTATCGCTTCTCGCTCGAGGATGATGGATCCCATACTGTGTCGAGTGCCAAGTCAAACTGAAAGTGCAGTCATTGCTAAAACGATCTGTCGACTGAAGTGCTCTGGTGGGTAAAGCTTTAAAGTTCGAGCCCTTCTTGCACAAGAAAAATGCCCTCCTGAAGGTCCGTTGTTTCGCTGAGCAGGTTGTACCAACACCGGAGAGGAAGCAGAAAGTCGACCAAAGAGGCCGATCGATTAGGGTCACCGGGTAGACAAGGAGGTTCTGGTATTTGACAATCTATGATGATTGCTTCGTCGGTGTCACTTGTCCCGCCTTCTCGCTCAACAAGGGATTCTCCCAGTGAATGCAGCTGCTCGACTAGTAGACACGTCACTTTACTGCTCTGTACACGGACAAGATGAAACGGGTACATTTTGAGCGCCAGGAATGTACCCTGCAAACGTATTTCACTACTGTTCGCGCTGCAAGGGAAGATAAACACACCTTTGGTTTCATACTGGCTCGTCATTGATTCGACGCAGTGGATGTTTTACTTATGTAAGCTTGTTTGCTTGTGGGTCGCGCGCGGCGTGGCAAACCTTCAATTAACCCTTCCATTTGATTTGGAAACACAGCCGGCTGTCCGTATGCAAAAGGATCAACGCCTAAATAAAAAACGGACCGGTCGAGGGTGCATAGTCGAGTGGTGCCGTTGAAGTCGAGGAACGAAGGAGCCACGCGGGTTGCGTGAAAGTTGGTAATCGATTGACGAAGGCTTACGAGTCGAAGAATCAGTCCAACCACGGATCAGACTGCCTCCAGCACGCATTCCATGTGCTCATTTACACCTTGCCACGCACTCTTCGGTGTAGGTGGTGACCACCACGAACATCTTAAGTGATGTATCCGGCTTGTAAACTTGCTTCCTCTTGACGGGTACGTGGTTGTCACCGCTTCCTGTGCTGCGACGCATCGGACGAGAACCTGACCATAGGAATCGAACAGGTACATCATGAACTTGCTCGGGAATCCTTATGGTGGCGCCAGGACTGTCTGCGCGCCGTCGAAACCTACCGCAATGGTCAATGTCGTTGAATTTTGAGGATTCCCACTGTCGTTTGAAGCCAGGTCAGTCATACAAGCGAAACTATCAACGAAGCATCATCCACATCTGATGGGGTTACACTGTAGTAGGTGCACCTTGCACTTTTTCCGACCTCGAGACACCCTCACCACTATGGTCCAGAGGCCAGGCGAAGTTCGTACGAGGACCACCCTTGACCGTGCCTCAAGTGCTCGCCCTCGCCCTCCTGATGTGCATGCCCCCCCGCCTTTGTCCTCGTCCTCTCAACATGACGGACACACCATCATTTATGCCCACGATCTTTCCCGTACACCTGCCGCCCTCACCTCGCACCTGATGTGCATGCACACGGACAGACGGACGCCCTCACATGCCCTCGACCTCGACCTCCCAATGTGCATGGACGGCCTCCCCACTCCCCTCCTCGCCATCCTGACGTGTACGCCCCCGCCCCGCCCGAAGCGCACAGCCCGTCCTGCACATGCCTCACCTGCGGTCATCCCCCTGCAGAACCACACGGACGTCCATGCGCCCGCCCGCCCTCGCTCTCACTACCTTCGACATGACCCTCAGTCACCCACTCTCGTCCCCACACCAAATGCGCCTGCGAGGATAATGCGTGTGTCAATGTACCCCTGCTTGTATGCACGCTCTGCCCACAAGGGGGTGATAGAACGAGTGGCAGGAGGTGGGAGGTGGGATGAACGAGGGCTGGCGCGAGCACAAACAAAGGCGACAAGGTGTGGCGACCGTCGTGCGCTCTCGGCAGAACGAGAACATGCGACCTTTGTCGCACACTGTCCTCGATGCGGCAAGAATAAAGGCGAATGAGGGCGCGCAGGAGAGCCAAGGTGGGCAAGGCGATAAGACGGCGAGTGGGTCCAGGTGGGTTGATCGTTATACATACCTCACCCTTAGTGTCGATATCATGGGTGTGATTACGATCACTGGCACACGCAGAGCGTGTCATTTTCAGCGTAAGTCACGGCTAGGATTTGGCACGTAGTGCTGGATACAGCGGAGTATACTCAAGCGTGAGGGAACAAGGATCAGAGGGAATACATGAATACTACGATTTCTCAATTTCCCCCAGTCGCCGAGGGATACAACGAACCAGCTAATCTTCTAGTACTGCGGGATTGTCAAAGGCTATAGTCGTGACTGACGGTCCAGGTACCAAAAGTCACCCACAATGAAGTTTCCGGGTACCAATATCCTTGTCTCTTTGGTGCTGATCTCCATAAAGGCCATTGGTTGGAAGTTGGGGAGGATGTGAACGAGACCCGGACCCATGCTGCATGCCGTTCGTGGCAGTGCATATCCATACCCGAGAGGTCCGCAGCGCATTACCTGTCAGTATCATGCTTCTTGAATGTGATGGAACCGTCTGTGGGGCTTTGATCTTGACACTGACGCTGATCCACGATGGCAAAATTCCAAGGTGGGTTCACCCCATCACCACCGAACCCTGGACCCAAGCTATATGAGACGGATTGCTGATGCATGGTTTGATGTCACATCACCCTTGTACGCTCCAAGTATGCCTGACACCCTCAGAGTGATTCCGACAACTAAGGATCGCTTTATCACACGTGTAACCGTGGATGCTGACTACGCTATCGAAAACCGGCAAGCCAGCGGCAGTACTCTGAGCATCGGGGACAAGGAATGTGCTACAGCGGAATCGATATTTCCTTGCTGTCAGAGCAAGGCAGGATGAGACCAAGTAATACACAAACAAGAGGAAACACGCCTGCGTCATAGCACCAGCTCAATGAGTGGGTTGAAGATCAGCAGTGGTATTGATGGATTGTTCGACATGGAATGGGAGTTGTTGCTCCTCAGGGCGACAGCCCGCGAGAACCGCGGAAACGAACAAGACACTGAGGACGAGAGTGCAATTCAAGCGCATGAAGATAGATTGATGAATTTGAAACTTCCGTCGGACAGACTTAGGGGGGGAGCTGGTAATATGATAGGGGATTGTGAGGATCTCCGGTCCGCAACGTTATTGCGGAAGGTGGCGCTGGAACAACTGGGACGAACGGTGCTTGCGACTGTCGCACTTGAATCAAGCGCGCTGTAAGCAAATATGATTCTGGAACGCTGTTAGCCGGCGTACTAGCAATCGTGAGTGGAAGAAAGAAAGTCGAACAAGCGGACGTCCGAGGAGCCCGTTCAATGGACTAACAGTACTGTCTGGTTTGACCAATATTGCCATACCGTCAGAGCCGGGAGGGGGATGTTTCAATTACAGACACGAGCGTAAACACATCGTAAGCGTTTGCATTCGCATCTGTAGGTGGACGGCCGGCGAGGGAGAGGAAGAGACGGGGAAGGAGATGGCACGTCGTCGTCATGAGTGAGGGAGAGGGAGAGATGGAGAGGGGACAGTGCTCGCTGCGTCGGCGTGTCCTGCCGGCCCGTCGTTGTCGTCGTTGTCAATTGTCGGCGTCACTGGCATGTCCCGTCGTCCTGTCCTGAGCCTTTGTCCTGTTCTGATCCTCGTCGCATCGCCGTTGTGTTCTCGCAGAGTGGGCAGTGGGAGAGGGCTAAGAGGAGAGCGAGAACCCCTCCTTGTCCTCGTCGTTGTTACGTGGTTGTTGTTGTCGAACCCGTGAGGTGGTAGTGTGATGGGTCACACTTGTTGTGACCCGTACCGGCCACGACGTTGTGCTAAGGCGATTTGCACCTACGGACTGCAGACGTTGGACTCATATGCTATTATACTACGGACAGTTGACTTACGCGCTTTGCACGGCGAACTATGGACAACGAACTTCCTTCTTGTGCTCTACGACTTTTTGCAAAGTGGTGACTGGAGTCCACAAGTACTTCGGCAGTGCGCCACTGCGCGTCCTTCAACCCTTCCCTCGATTCAGTCACGATAAGGATCATCTTTGTACTCTTTATACTACAATACATGACATCATCAGTACTTACATTGAGCCACTTAGATACTACCTTCCGTCGAGCGGAAGAAGACGCTTCCCCCATTCTCTATCGTCAAGACCTCTTCGCTTACCTAATCCTCAACCCGTTCCTGCCTTAATACGACCGCGTCGAATCATAATCGATCACGGCATACGAATTCCGAGCGTCAATGATTGTCTTTGTCATCCATCTGCGATTTTCCCTGATCGCAAAGTCATAGATACTTCCTATCGGCAACTCTTGGGGGCCAAATTTCTTATCCTTCGAGTTATAAAGTTTGACCTCGAGCTTCCTAAATTCTAATTGGTGGAAGTTGGGAATGGGGTGGGAGGGTGTTTGGATGATCCACTCTACATCATGTGCCAGCAGGGTCATCTGTTCACCGCTGATCCTCTGACGCCACTCCATGGGCTCTATCTTATCGTTGCGTCGGAAGTTAATGGATTTATTTCGAAGGTAGACGTATGCGCGAGTGGGCGTCTCCACCGCGATAATGACCTGGATCAGATTTCCTTTGAGGGCAACAAAGGTATCCGGATACACCTTGCCGGATTTGTAGAATTGCGCCCAAGCTATACATAAAAAGAGTGAGATGGGTTGCTGATGCATGGTTTAATGTCACATCACCTGTGTATACGCCTCCCCACGTGCCTGCGAGCACATTGATTCCGACAGCGACTTGAAAGTCACCTATGATCGGGGCTCCGTAACCGCTGACACCGATTATGATATCGAAACTCGCTCCCCCCTCGGACATCGAGTTAACGGCGGGGAGCACGAACTCGGCCTCAACGATTTTGACATATTCGTTCTGTCGGAACAAGGCAGGATGAGACCAAGTAATACACGAACAAGAAAAAACACACCTGATCGTCCGTGCACCACATCACACCAGCCCAGGGGGTGTTTATACCTGAATCAGTCCGCGAGCGGTCAGTCGGGCTGGGACAAGGACGCTCCGGGACGATGGCAAGAACAACAGAAACGAACAAGAGACTGGAAACGAGAGCATAGTCCAGGCGCATGGTGATGGTGATGTAGGGATTGTAAGCCAAGCCTCGCAGCTTTAATAGAGGTCGGATGAATCTGAAACACGCACGGTCGTTCGAACGCCGCCTCCGACAGTCGTGCGTACAGTAGATTCGGCGGAGCTGGTTGAAAGAAGTCTACATTACCTCCGTTGTGCCAGTGATTGACGGATCACACGCGAGACATTTAGACTCTGTTAGGGTTAACACCTCCGTCCTACCTACGCCAGTGCCTGCCGCAGCCAAATCCCCACCCTGTTTCGGACTGGCAATCCGACCTCAGTTACCTATCCATCTCTCTCGCCCGCCTAACCAACGCTCTTGCGATATCTTATCTTGCAATACCTTTAACAAGTACGCCGCTTTGAGTCCTGTCAATGCCCCGCCATACATGGATAATCTCTAACATGTCCGATGCATAGGATATTTGTCTAATGTAAAATTAGATGCCCATAGTTGGAACCATGAATGATTGTACCAGTCGATGTGCATACTATAGGTGTGTGTGTGGTGTGCAAACTTTGCGTAAGTTGTTGAGTTACGGCCCCCTAGTAAGTAGACCTCTGTACTTCCCTCAGCGACTGGTGCAAATCATTGGCCTTGGCGTGGTATCTGACGAGTGAGACGCGGTGTCAGTGTACGAGCCGCCATCACATCCCACCTCAGTTGCTCGGCATCCTTGATGAAGATCACAGTCGCCGGGGTATGTATTTCAGTCCAGACCACCTCAGAGTCGGGCTGAATCAGGTCTGCCGGAACATGAGGCTATGGTTATTGGAATCAGCTCGGGCCTACCCGCGATACAAACACAATCTCAGTTTCCGCGTTAACCACCCGACGTCAAACTAACATCCCCAAAAGAGATGTCAAACATGCCCCCTCTCAACCTATCCAAACGGGGTTCCTTATCGCCTTTACCCACGAATGAAGCGCGTCGGATTGGACTTCGAGCCAGAGACACTAGTACGCCCGTCCCAGTGATCAGGGTATGGTCTTTTGAAAGCTTTTTTTTCCGATTACGAATACGAGGGCGGTGAAGGACGCTACTGATGCAAGCACGATCTTTTGTTCATCGCCCGCCACGGTTGCATATCAGAAACAAATCTTTGGAACTATGCGTAGCCACCGGCCCACGACAAGTGTGAGCGATATGAGTAATGAGGGGGAAAGAAGGTCCACGTACGTTAAGCTGCCATTGCAGCGCGTTCCTCGCCGCTCAACTCTCGCTCACAGTACGCTAAAACCGCCTGCGGTCTCTCCGAGTTGTTCTGCTAGCATGCAACGCGAACGTGAATGAATGAGCACAGACCCGACGAAAACGGTGACATACAGGGCCATAAAAACATGGCTATGGTCTGTGCAGTCGTGTCTTCCGCTTGAAAGGGACTGAACCTCACAGAAGGATTGACGCTTGACTGAGAGCTAGCGACAACAGCAACAGACGTGAGGTCTATCCCGAGCAGGTTCATGATGTACCTGTCCGATGCGCCGCAGCACAGGAAGCGGTGACAACTTGAAGCACGTAGCCGTCAAGAAGAAGCAAGGTTGTACGGGAATTGCCGACGTCATCTCTGACATTGCCAGCAGCCCGCGCCCAAGCTCGTAGAAAGGCCATCCCGCAAAACTCGACACGCGGCGAAGGCCTGCACGACGGTGAGCTCATCCATCTATCCCGGGTTCACGACCTCGTCGCTGTAGAAATACAGCCGCAAGAGGGAGTGCTGCATTCGTCGGGGAAGAGACGAACATGCCCTCTCCATCGCCCCGCCAAAGGACATACTCAGGCCATCATCACCACTCCCACCCGCGTCCGCCGCCCACCCAGATCCCTCTGTCTGGTAAGAAGAACGACAGCGCCAGTTCATGTAAGCCCTCAGGGGCGGTGCCCATAGCGCTCTTCCATCGTAGCCGCCCCCACCGCCCTCGTTCGAGACCCCGCCTCCTTCCTGGCGTCTTTCGTCTTGTGGAAGGCACTACAGGTGTCTGTCGAAAAGACTGTGTACAGACCATATTATGCTATATTATCGCTCCACCACCGTCCATCTACGATAACGCCAAGAGAGGATTGCAGCGGTCCCATATTGGGGATTTGCCTGTCCACAGGTCTCGTACTGTGCTTACGCAGGAAGAGCGGGTCATAAAATATAGATCGAAGGGGCAGAACACAGAATCGAATTCTTTCAAATCAATGCTTGTCGAAACAGGGCAGAGCCACTGAGTGTGCGGGGATCTACGACCGGATACAGAGCAGCACGTGCGAGGTGGTGGCTTTCTCATACGCTCAGCATCTGCCAGGTTACTTATCGGATGTCATTCCAGAGGCTAGACGATGTTGTAAATATCCGCCGAGGCAACCAAGGGTCTGAAGAAATTTAGGCGAATTAAACACCCACTATCAAGATCCGTCGATCACAACGGGGGTAATATGGGTTCTGTTGGACCGTTTTCGTTATCCGTTATCTAACCGTGTCGACCGCCTAGTCTACTGTACGCACGACTGTCGAGGTGTTCGAACGATCATGTGTGTTTCAGACTGATCCGACCTCTACTAAAACTGTGAGGCCACGCAGGGCTTACAGCGGCCAACCTTGACTCTCATTATGCACTTGAATCACTGCGCTCTCGTTTCCAGTTTTTTGTTCGTTCCTATAGTTCTCGCAGACTATCACCTCGAGAAGCGCCGCCGATTGCTTAACAAGCAAAATATCAACGCTGCCTCCGATGTCTCATACACACCCTGGGCCGGTGCCTACTTGCCAGTGCCTGATGACGACCTGGTGTGTCTTTTCCGCACCGTGTGTTGCTTGATCTCACCTGCCTTGTTCCGACAGGGAAATTTTTACAATTCTACCACCGGAGCGTTCACCGCTCCCCTCGTTTGGGGTGCCAGTGGCAATTTCTCTATCTCGGTCAGCATCGGCGGCATGTGTACAGATGGTACCTACCGTCTCTATGCCGGCGTCGATGTACTTTTCGACGGCAGTGCGGTCTCTTACACGGGTAAAGTGACGTTTAAATCATGGTATCCAGTCGCCGACCCCTTTTTCATGTGCGTCTAGCTCAGATAGAGTGGGGCAACCAGACCAGGCAGCCAAGAAACTTCACCATTGACGCCACAGACTTCATCCAAGCCACCGTCAATGTGACTTCCCCCACGACCGGTTCCGCCCGTCTCGAAAATCTCTCCAACAACCAGACATGGGAGGAGGAATTCACTGAGGAATCTGTGGCCGTCTGCCAGTTCAGTGCAGAGTGGGTTGTGGAAGCGCTTCCAGGGTTTCCCACGGACATGCCTGTTCCCGAGTTCGGCATGGTGACCTTTGCGAATGCCACGGTCCAGACTCCTTCAAGTTCTGGGACCTCCGCGCCTTGGTTTTCCGGTGGGGCGACCGTCGTTGACCTGGACTACCACAACACGACGTTTGTAACTGGCAGCTCTGTCGAAAACACCGTTTTCGTCTCTCGTGAGACGCCGCTGGAGGACGCGGCCTTGCAAGAGTTGATTGATAGTTTGCTAGCGTATGTCCCGTAGTTGGCTGGTTCGTTTGTATACTTTTCGTGTCTTTAAATCATTTCCTCAGATGAAATCGTAGTATTCATGTATTGCCTCATACTCCTCTGTATACAGCACTACGTGCCAAATCCCAGTCATGACTTACGCTGAACCAATGATCGTACTAGGGTGAGGCCTCTAGGTCAAGTATCAAGTTTGGTGGCCTTCACCCTCGCCCTTCCTTACCTCCGAAGACAGTGTGTGGCGACGGCCGCACGTTCTCGTTCTGCCGCTGTTACTTTCGTTGGTGCTCGCGCCGGCCCTCGCTCCTGTCACCCTTTCTCGCCGCATCGCCCACCTCGGAGCCTTTTCTGCACATCTACGAGTGCCTCTAGCACGAAATCTAGCACGAAATCCAATGTGACACACTTCATGGATGCAGGGAATAGAGGAACCCCGTTTGGATAGGTTGGGAGCAGGGGGATGTCTCTCTTGGGGATATGTATTTGGCTCGAGTTTGGCATCGGATGCTGTGGGTTAACGAGGATGCGGAAATTAGGTGTCCTTGTCTTTGCATCGCAGATCCGGGTCGCCTCGAACTGATCCCCGGATTGAAGGAGTACATGCCTCGGCGGCTGTGATCTTCATTAATCTCGCCTCTGGAAACTGCAATTGTACCTTGACGCGTAGCAGCCTCGTTCCGTAGGTCAACGCTGCAGAAGTGCTTCACGCGAAGGACTCGGAGACACCCAGTGTCAAAGATCCGTCAATCACAACGGAAGTGTGTTTCAGACTCTCCGACCTGTACTAGCACCGGGGCTTTCAATCTCAACATCAATCACCGTCTCGCTATGTGCTTGAACTGCGTTCTCGTCTCCTGTTTCTTGTTTGTTCCTGCGGTTCCCTCGGGCTATCACTCTGAAAAGCAACATCGTACCCCCGTTCCTTGACCGTATCGAGAAATCTAGTGTTTCCACTTCATCATGTGTCACTTGGTCTTTGGTCTTATCCTACCTTGTTCCGACAAGAACAAACCATCGATAAGCTCTTTGGCACATTTACCGTCCCCCTGCTTCGGGTGGCGAGGTTGGCTCGGCTTTCGATATCGCAGTTGGTACCAGCGGCTCCGAGTGCAGTACTGACAGTGGGGTCTCTTATCAGGATAAATCATGCAGCAGTAAACCATCTCACTCTTCTAATGTGTAGGTTGGGGCGCTGGTGGTAGTACCCTGATGATATACGGCTCGCTTCACCCAGTTTCTTATCTCCGTTCTGTCCATCGACCTACCATCAACCCCACTACCTTCGTGATCACGAATCTCGTTGGCGGGAAAGTCTGGGAGGACTCCGTCACTGGTCCTCCTATGGATTGCAAGCAAGATGGAGAGTGAGTCGTTACAACAGCTCCGGGAAATGACATGTCCCTTGCCAACTTCAACACAGCTACCTTGACGGACATCTCAGTCTAATTGGAATGGGTTGGCTCATGTGTGTGTATATTTTTCCGTCGGCGACAGGTGCAAATCATTATCCTCGGCGTGATATCCAATGAGCGGGACACGGATGTCAGCATACGAGCTGCCATGACCTCCCACATCGGTTACTCTGCATCCTCGATGAAGATCACAGTTGCCGAAGTATGTATTCCTTCAATCCGGATCACCCCGGAACACGAGGCTTTGATTATGGGGATCAGCTTATCCGCTTCCTCGTTAACTTACAGCCTCCGATGCCAAACCCGAACGCCCAATATCCCCGAGAGAGATCATCTCCCCTGCTCTCAGGATGTCCGATCCAGGGTCTTCGATGGCCTTCATCCGCGAGTGAAGTGCTTCAGAGTGGCCTTCGAGCCAAAGACACTCGAGTACGCTCGTCCCCGTGACCAACGGGGTGTGTTCTTTAGAGAGATTTTTGCCGATTATGAACGGCACCATGATGAGAGCAGTGAAAGACGCCACTGATGCAAACACGATCTTTTGTTCACCGCCCGCCACGGAGGGTTGCACATCAGATACAACTCATTGTTAGGGAAAATGAACATGACGTACAGGTATCGTGTTGAGCTATACGTAGCCACCGGCCAACGACATGCGTGAGCGATACGAGTAGTGAGGGTAAAAGACGGCCCACGTACGTTAAGCCTCCATTGCAGCACGTTCCTCGTCGCTCAACTCTCACCCACGGTGCGCTCAAAACCGCCTGCGGTCTCGCCAAGTTGTCCCGCTGGCATGCAACGCGAACGTGAATGAATGAGCACGGGCTCGACGAAAACGGTGACGTACAGAGCCATAAAAACCTGGCTACGGTCTGTGCAATCGCATCTTCCAATTGAGATGGACTGACCTTCACAGAAGGATTGGCACTCGACTGAGAGCCAGCAACAGCGACGGCAGACGTGACGTTTATCCCGAGCAAGTTCATCATGTACCTGTCCGATTCACATGGTCAGGTTCTCGTCCGATACGCCGGCAGTATAGAAAGCGGGTTGAAGAGGTGACAAGCACGTACCCATCAAAATCTGTATAAGAGGAACTGAGATCATAAGGTTGAGCTACCACGGTTGAGCCTACACCGGTCAGGACGTCTCTGAGTGCGGCCGCTGCCTAAGTCCGTGACAAGGTGTATAAATGAGCGCACACGAAATGCGTGGCAAGTAAAAGACATACCCCAACACTGAAGTCTGTCGCATCCCCTGGCGACCATGTCGACCAGGATGTCGTGCTGGATGAGGCAGTCTGATCCGTGGTTGAGGGAGCCGGTTCTCTTGCAAATTTAGCGTGGCTGGGACGGTCTGCGCGCTCACAGAACATGCCGCAATGTGGGTCAACGTCATTGAATTTCGAGGTTCCCTGTCATTTGGAGCTAGGTCAGTCATACACGCGAATTTATCAACGAAACTTTATCCACACCTGATGGAGTGTAGTTCCAATTCATATTGACAGCGACGGTGTCTCGGATAGTCACAGGAGGCCCGTTGATCCCGATCATATGCTGCGGGGTTCGGTTGGCCCTTCATATGGCTTGCTCTCCCTTGCAACGACCGGTGGGACCTGGCTGAGAGACTTTGGGAGTGCCTGTGCAGCTCTCATCTGTGCTGCACGAAACGCAATGTCAGCGATGGTGTGAACGATAGGACGGCAGTGGAATTGAGCTGAACTGAGCACAGCCACTCAAACAAGAGGAACAATGCTGTCAGCTGACAGCAGCGAGTAGCTAGAGACTAGGCACCAAGATGGATGTACGGGAACCGCTGATCAAGTGGTATACGCAGAGTTCATCGTCACGCGGCACGAGTATGATCCAGACGACCAGACTCGTCTACCATGTGTTTGTAAAACATCGACGTGGTCTTGTCCGTCTCTGCATCGTCTACCGCCCACATCGTGTCAATCACAGAACGGAGCCCGGAGAACTGCATTGCCGACGCGAGATGAATCACCTCGTTAGGACTCTCCTGGTCTCCGAGAGTCGTATGACATGCGGAGAGATACGCAAACTGGGGATTCTTTGGTTCACACCGCATGATCCGCTCGATCGTGGGGTGGGAGCAAACGCAGATTCAAATAGTCGTGTTCGGCTGGAACTTGGCAAGGCCATGACATGCAAGGTGCACCCAGTCGGTCTTGCAAAGCTCCTCAGCAACACGTGAAATACAGGATTCGGGACCCTCGAATCGTGTGAAACTCGCGAGACCATCGATGCGCTGACCGATATTGGTTAGTTCGGTGCCGACGAAGGGCAATTCAATCGGGTCAATACTGTTCGCTTGACCAATGGAAACGAAGCGTTTCCTGCCACCAGATGTATTCGATGGAGCAGGCCGTCTAGCACGAATGAGAGCGCTCAAGGTGGGGGTGTACGACGAGATGTAGAGATCAGGGAGTTTCTGTTGACCTCACGCAACTGGTGGTGCCCCACTGACGAGTTCTCTGTGCTGCCTTTACACGCTTGCATCATCAGGAGGAAGTCGACCATAGGTAATATTATCAGAACCCAGAGTTTTCGCAAGAAGGCTGCGAGCTCTCGTGTCACGTCGGCCCTTGTTGCGCGCATGGTAAAATTAATGACCTGCTTTGACTGGTCTCGGACGAGTTCAAGCGTGATATGCAATGGAATGTGGACAGGATCTTGATCGAGTAAGACGACGAGCGCATCACAGCCATACTCGCATTCACGATGATAACAGGTCCCCCACTGGCGGCGTGGCTAACATCTAAGGAGAGCGAGGGAAGAATGAAATGGGGGAGGCCAGGAAGCTCGTGAATATTGATGATGATTCTCTGCATCCCAAGGTTGAGATGACACAGTTGTCCACGTTGATCTGCACCAGGTGAACCAAGGGCAATGCGAATAAGCGAGGCCACATGCATGAATTCATCTGCCAACAGCCTTCCTCCTGGGCCAGATGCCATGATATTGTCAAGCGGAAAGCGGAGGTGGCTCCAAAGGACGCTGCGGCCTTGTTCGAGAAGCTCGATAGCACGTACACGGGTACCTCTACAAAGACATGCTGAAAACGCATCCACTGCGAGCAAAGCTGAACGCTCTTTTGAGAATGATAAGATGTCGGGGTAAGGATGACAGGGCAGCAAGATGATGAACGAGTTATCGAAGTGATGTTTCATATGCAACGAGTGTTGAGGGGTGCTGGAACTCTTCGGCCACCCGGATCCATGCTCGAGTGGCAGAGAAATCCGTTGAAGACACCAATTGAGGTGCATCAACCAATTGAGCAGAGAGACGGTCACCGAATGGGGGTTTCTTATCGTCTGGTTGTCTCAGCTGGATGAACCGAGCATAGAGGGCGCTTGCAAGGTTCTTCAACGAGCTGGACCGATCTGTATGACTTGGAAGGAGAAGGTTGGCTGCGTCTCAGCCAAGGACAATGACCCCATCAGGGTCCACCATTGCCCCGAGCTGGTCGTAGCGAGCAGAGAGATCTCCAAGGTTGTTCAAAGACATCAAACGACCAGGGTGTCCTTGCGGGCGAAGCTCGAGTGCTTCTCGACCGAGAAGAATAGTTTCATTGAGGTTCCCCACCGCCCCGAGCCGGTTATAGCGAGTCGAGAGACGAACTGCAAGGTTGTTCGAGGACATGGAACGACCAGGGTGTCCTTGCGGGCGAAGTTCGAGTGTTTCTCGACCAATGACAATGGCATCATCGAGGTCCACCATTCTCCCGAGCTGCTTGTAGCGTGTCAAGAGACTGAGTGCAATTTTGTTCAAGGCAACCAAGCGATCACGGTGCCTTTGCGTGCAAAATTTCACCGCTTCTCGCTCGAGGATGATGGATCCCACTCTACTGTGCTGAGTGTCGAGCCAAAGCGCAGTCATTGCTAAAACGATCTGTCGACTGAAGTGCTCTGGTGGGTAAAGTCCGAGCCCTCCCGAAGGTCCGTTGTTTCTCTGAGCAGGTTGTACCAACACTGGAGAGGAAGCAGAAAGTCGACCAAAGAGGGCGATCGATTAGGGTCACTGGGTAGACAAGGAGGTTCTGGTGTTTGACGATCTATGATGATTGCCTGTCGCTCAACAAGGGATTCTCCCAGTGAACGTAGCTGCTCGACTAGTAGACACGTCACTTGACTGCTATGTACACGGACAAGATGAAACGGGTACATTTTGAGCGCCTGCGGGCTGCCGAGATCTGTTTAAACCTGGAGACGACGAGTTTTGTCCATGGATGTACCCTGCAAACATATTCCACTGCTGTTCGCGCTGTAAGGGAAAAGAAACACACCTTTGGTTTCATACTGGCTCGTACAAGTTGATTCGACGCAGTTGTTGAAAAGGCTGGATCTCGGACACGCAAGTGGCATGGTCTTTGATCGTCGTTATGTGACTGTAGCGCAGAGGATACAAGACGAGAGAGAGAAGCTGGGTTTGGGTGAAGGCGCAAAGCGCCTACCGGCCACGATCTGAGAGAACCTGGGGGCCCGAGCGTCAGCTGCGTGGGCGGGCTGGGAAAAGCCTCGCACGCAGCTGGTCGTGGGTGAACGGTCTCGTCGAACGTGACAGCGAGGGTCCAGCGAGGCGATTCTGAGGGGTCCCTAGGGTCCCAGAAGAATCACAGGGTGTGGTGGGTGGGCGAAAAGAAAGGAAAAGGTCGGTGCGCGGCTGCTAGGCTGATTGGTGAGAGAGCGGAAGAGAGAGAAGCGCAGCGTCACAGCCACTCGCGCAAAGACATAATTCTATTCCTACTCGCGTACTCGTACTACTAGAATAGCTATCTTTGATCGTCGTTATGTGACTGTAGCGCAGAGGATACAAGACGAGAGAGAGAAGCTGGGTTTGGGTGAAGGCGCAAAGCGCCTACCGGCCACGATCTGAGAGAACCTGGGGGCCCGAGCGTCAGCTGCGTTCCCCAACTGCTAGGACGGCCCGACGCGACGAGATGACGCTCGGATCCCAGGTGCTAGGAGGGCAGTACTCACGAGATGCTAAATTAGCGGACTGGCGGCATAGCGAGTCTGGTGAACTCGAACGCTGTTTCGGGTGGCATTGACTGCATGTAAGGGGCCAGGATTTGGTTGTGCTTCCTGAGGTAGAGTTGAAAGGCATTGCTCGCCCACCTGCCCTTGACTTTCATGACATCGAATGGGACCCCTCGGAGGAGGTATTCGAGGGTGGCTCCGATACGAATCCCATGTCCATGCACGCGGTTGAGCCCGGCTGCCTGAGCAAGCTTGTTGAGGTGGACAATGAAGGCTTGACGCGTCATTGGCCGGTAGCCTTTCGTTGTCTTGTATGCAAACAGGGGACCATCAAGGGGGGGATTATTGATGTCGATGTGCCTGTTGAATGCGTCTAAAGGATCCGAGGGCCCACTTTGTCTTGCCCAGTGGACCTCTTCGCCTGTAGAGCTGGCTTTGGTGCGTGGGAGAGCAAAGACTTTGGTATGTAAGCCATTACGATCTGTGTCGTCGCGCACGCTTCCATGGGTGATGTGTTCGAGGGGGTTGAAAGCGTCGAGCCTCTGGAGTGTGAATTTGCCTACGCGTGCGGCTGTGTAAAAGATAGTGGTGAGGCATGCGAAGAATGCCACGTCAAATGGGTCGGATTGATTGGTCTTGCCCTTGATAAGGGAGATCATCTGGGTGGTCACGGGTTTGCGCTTATCCTGCTTGACCGCTGGTGGGGCGAGCTTAGTTGCACCTTTCAGCAAAGTATTCACTTGGTCTTCATGCAGAACCCATGGTAACCCGTAGAGCGTGTGCCATGCTCGGACACCATAGATATAGTTGTGTATTGCTTTGCCCGACAGGGATCCCGCGAGAGCTGAAATGAAAGAGGAAATGAGCACTGCATTGGCGGGTGCTCGTTCTTTCTCTGGGACGTCTCTGCTGTCACAAAATACGTGGTAGACGAGAAGGCCCGCGCCATATGTGGCGCGAGTACTTTCTGCCCATCCTTGCAAGGTGACTGTTTTGACTCTTTCGTGGAGTTCGAGAGTGGCTGGGGAATCGATGAAGGTGCGTGAGTCAGGATGGGGGAGCCACTTTTCTAAACGGTCCTTGGCTGCACAGTGAGGTCGAAGCTCTGAAGGTGTGGGCATGAGATTTATTGGATATGGGAGAATGACCTTGGTGCGGCGCGCGTTGTCTGGCTCAGCGTTGTCATGGGAACTTTG
>JBBPSJ010000219.1:0-40882 GCA_038093535.1 Boletus reticulatus
TGCGGTAAAAGTTGCAGAACCCTATGAATGAGTGGACTGCGCGAACCGAAGCAGGTGGTTCCCAGGTGGCGATTGCCGATAACTTGGTAGGGTCCATCGCGATGATACCCTCTTGGACGACCATCCCTAGGAATTCAACCGAGGATGCGTCGAACGTACATTTCTCCAGTTTGAGGCCGAGACGGTTGTCCCGTAACCGCTCCAGAACTCGCCTCGTTCGTTGGTGATGTTCCGTAAGATCCCTGGAGTGGATCAACATATCATCCATGTAGATGATTAACCATCCTTCCGCCACCATATCCTTGAATATAAAGTCCATGAACGACTGAAAAGTCGCAGGACTGTTGCACAGGCCGAAAAACATGACGAGAGGCTCGAAGAGGCCGAAGGGCGTAATGAACGCCGCCTTCCAGGCGTCTTTGGTCTTGATCCGGACGTTATTGTAGCCCCAGCGAATATCCATCTTCGTGAAATAACGAGATCCCTTGAGCTGATCCATCAAGTCTCCGATGAGCGGGAGAGGGTACGCATTCTTGATGGTGTGCTCATTGAGATACCGGTAATCTTGGCAGGGGCGAAGATTGCCATCCTTCTTTGAGACGAAGAAGAATGGGGAAGCCATGGGGGAATTCGATGGGCGAATACGTCCAGCCTTCAAGTGTTCGTCAATGAAATCTTTACATGCCTCTCGCTCCTTAGGGTTAAGCGGGTAGGCCTTGGCAACCTTTGGTGTGAATGAGTCGTCTAGATCTATGCCGTGATCGAACGACCGGTAAGGCAGAAGGGGACCGTCATCCTTCTTCTGGAAGACGTCCTCGAAGTCTTGGAAGTCCCGCGGGAGTTCCTTCTTGATTTTCTCTGCCCCTTGGGCTAGAGACGTCGATATTGTAGTTTTCTTAATGGAGCGCCCATCTAGCTCGTTTTCTTCATCCTCCTCACAGTGTATGAGCTCCGGCATGTCCTCCCGCTGCGTGGTCGGGTCCACGTCAGGTACCATCAGGTCACGTTTCGGCGGGTCGACGCGTTGCTTCCACCACAGAGCGTTGCGTTTGCGTAATTTGGTGACCTGGCATTTCCTATTGAAGACATTTATTGTATAGGCCGCGGCCACTTCGTCTTCACGGCTGGTGACGGTCGATTCCGCCTCTTTAATCCATACCGCTCCTCTCTCCCAGTTTATGGTCGGGTTTACGTCCCGGAGCCAAGGGAGTCCTAGTATGATGTCATCCTTGCCACAGTCAATAACAAGGAAATCACGGGTCTCTATTGTTTCCCCGAGTTTCATCACTACTCTTGCCTGTTTTCTGATCAGGCCGTTTTTGTTGGGAGTTCCATCAACGTTGCTCGCCCGCAGGGGAGTCTTGAGTCGTGTAGTGGGAATGTCGCACGCCACTACCGTAGCATAGTCGATAAAGCAACCGGTTGCCCCGGAGTCGATAAGGGCTTTTGTGTCAACGCTTTTGAATGCAGTGCGATCAGGTGGGTAGAGGGTGACGGGAATAGATATGGACTGCGAAGCACCACCTGATACAAACACTGGAGATAACCTATGAGAAAAATTATTGGCTAGAGATGACGTTGACCCATCCCTGCCCTTTAAAAACCCTGGTCGGTTCCAGGTGTTCTGAGCCACGTGTCCTGGTCGGGTCCAGGTATCTCACATGCTCCTTCGCAGAAACCAGACGTAGTCTGTATGCGGTGTCCACAGAAACCGTTGTTTGCCGTATGTGGGTTGGCGTGGTCGGTTCCACGTCCGAGCGACTTGTTCCGGTCGGTTCCGGATATCTCAAGTGCCCCTGCCTCTTCACTCACTCCTGCCCGTGCCACTCTGATCCCGTGTTTGACTGTGTTTCTGATGGCAGTTTCTTGTGAAGAAGGTTGCGGTCCAAGCCCCGTCCCTTGACCCGTGGGAGTAGCTGCGTCCGCGTCCACCAATGATTGGACATTTTCATCATATGGGTACGTGCCAGGATAATGATCCTGGGCTTTCTCTGAGGTGGCGTCCCAGAGCTCCGCCGGCGCGATAGCGGAGAACTTATTGTTCCATGGTCCAGATCGTACAGCCCTGGCTCGTGGTGCTGCCCTGATCGCTTCCTTTTGGCACTCTTGGTAAGTGGCCATTCTTACCTCAGCCATGGCCTGGTAGCCAGCCTCCTCGTCCGCAGACGAGCTGCCCTCCCCAAAAGCAGTTTTGAGGATCTTTATAGCGGCGCCTTTCTCAATGCTCCCCATTTCTTCGAGGTAAGCCGAGAGTTCATCATCCTCCTCCATTGTGGTGGTGGTCCGTGCCCATCGTTGCGGGACTTTGTAAGTAGGACGTGCGGTGCGTCCGGAGGATGTGGTCGGGCGGGGACGTGTGGTCCGGTCGGTTCCGGATCCCTTGTGGTTGGAAGACCTACAGCCAACCTGGTGACAAATGAAGCATTGATTCTTCCGCATATACTCAGCGCGCTGAGTCGGCGATAGGCGTACGGCATCTACGTCCATCGCGTACGGGTCTCTGTGCGATCGAGGAGAGGGAGCCGGTATATGTGGCACTCCCTTTCGTAAGTCTCCAATCCTCCTCAGTTGTTGAGAGAATTGGCCCGCCTTCTTTATCCAATCCTGGTAGCTGTCGGGAATCTTGTCGCACGAGAGGATCATCGTGGCAAGTCTGGGGCTGAGGCCATGGATAAACCACTCCACAAGAGCGTGCTTGTCAGTGATACCTGACTTCTCAGCGAGAAGTTGGAATTGCGAAGCGTAGGTAGTGAACCCATCGCTCCACGCTCCCTCGGTATCCTTTCCAGCAGTTTGACGGAGTTTGGAAAGGTCTATCCTTGCCTTGGCTGCTACATCGTAGGGGGAAAAGGCGGTCTCGAAAGCTTCTTTAATCTTGTCGAAGGTCTTTTCACTGTCGGCGATAGCCGAGTTTGCGAGCTTCATCAACCATCCTTCAGCAAATGTCTTTCCCCGGCCCTTACTAATCTTGTTGAGGAAAGTAAGGGACTTTGTCGTGTCGGTAAAGAGTGCTTTGTTGATGGTGAAGTACGCGTTCATCGAGAGGAGCCATCTGTTGGCATCCTCTGCCTCCCCGGTAAAGTCCTCGGGAAGGCCGGCCTTTATTTCTGAAACCATTTCGTCTTCTAGAGCCGGGTCAAGTTCAATGTCCTCCTGCGTGGTCGGTTCTGGGTCAGGGTTGTGAAAAACAAGAGGAGGGTCCTCGCTAAGGACAACGTCGGGTGTAGAGGGGGCAGCTAATTCAGACACAGAAGGGAGGGCGTCCGAGTCTCTTCCTTGGCTCCTGTTGAGCTCCGCTAATTGCTGTTGGACTTGTCTGTAGTGAGCGATACGATCCGGAGGGGAGTATCGGTCAGGTAAGACAACGTGGAAGGGATGTCCGTCAGGAAGAAGGTGGATACGGGGGCGCGGGGAAGGAGAAGACACGGTGGGTGGTGAGGGTGGCGGGGAGTCTGAGGGTGCTCTGAATCTGCCGATGCGGGAAATGTCGGAGAGGGGGAATGTCCTCTACGTGAAAGTAGGGACAAGGGGAAAAGCTAGTTCTTTTGTAACGCACAGCGTAGACTTGTCGTAGCGTGCTGCCATACTGGTCGAAGAATAAGCGAGGTAGCGAGGAGTTCAACTCAAGGACGAGTGCCGAGCTTCGAGACGATGCGAAGCCTAAGCGGGTCTCTCCTATTCCAGGTATCCGAAGACTCACTGGAACTCAGAGGAAGTGAGGCAAGATCAACGCTGGTATTGCGTAGAACTAGCTTAGGGAAAATACAGGGAGAGACGACGACTATATATACGGTAGGCCCCTAATCTAGATGAAGGATATAAAAGGGATGCGCAGCACCCGCAGTAAAGCGCAGTTGAATGTGCAGCTATCCGCAGTAAGAGGCTATGAGTGCGCAGCACGAGATAGCGATCTACGAATATAAAAGGGAAAGGCTATGCCACTGCCTTACGAAGTCTGAATAAGGTGACAGTGGCGGAGACGGAACGGAAGTCCTAATATGGTATGGGCGGGGCGCCATGTGAGCCAAAAGAGAAAGAGATTGAGAGAGCGTATCTGGTAGTGGTGGAGGACGACTCCACTACGAATACAACCGCATACGGTGAGAGGACGAGTCTGTAGAGAAGCGGAAGACGAGGACAAGGAAAAGAACAACAAGGAAAAAGTGTACCCCCTTCGTAGACCGTAACACTCATGGACCTACCTGGGATCTCCCAGTGGTTCCATCCTTTCCAGAAGACATGGCTCGTCAGTGCAAAGCAATAGCCACCGTCTTTTGTGTTGCCCTTGTTATTCGACTGCAAGCCGGGCCCGGAACTGGCCACCCCTTCCAACCCTCTGGTCTGAGTCTCTCCGCCGTCTGCCATCGTTGTGACATCACCTGCTGAAGTCTCCGACCTGCTGCAACTGTGCTTGCAACTGTCGCAGCACAGCTGCAATCCGAGCGCCGTCTCTTCGTGTGATATTCCATGGAGCTCATGTGGGCCTGTTGTTGTCCAGCCTTCCCAACTTACGTTGTCACAGGACAAGCATCGAGGACACCTTGCAAGCTCCGGGTAGTACAGTGGGTGAATGATGTTGATAGGTTTGAGGTATTGCACGTCCGGCTGGATGTTGGTAGGTCCAGGTCGCAACTGAGAGTGTAGGTGGGTTGGTGGTACAAAACGAGGCCCAAGGATTGGTACATCAAATCCAAGTGTTTTTGTTGTCATGGCTTTCTGACTACGGCAGCATGTCGCGTTCCATAGCGAGGTGACGTACTTGACCACTTTGGCCTCCCACTTCAGCTGAGCAAGTGGGCGGTTGCTCGCCTTCGTTGCTGGTAGGTTATTCCATCTTCCTACTCGCACGTCAACCTGTTTTTTTCAGAGTGCCAATGCCATTAGTCTGGGTCTGTTGAGCACCAAGTGTGAACTCACAGACTGGGACCACTGTGTTCTGAACTTCTCCCGTTCACCTGGCTGCACAATACAGCTGTTTCGGAGGAGGGATGCAATGACCTTTGGCTCAAAAACTGACATGTTTACGACAGAGTGAGATGCACTATGCTCATTTGAAATTTTGTGTGGTGAACATTGTAAATTTGTTGGGGTTTACCACAGACCAGCAATTGCCGATTCACTGATCGCAAATCTGAGAGCTGCTTCTGATAACTCAGGTTGTCCAGTGTGGTGCATTTGCATGGAATGATCAAGCACTGATCAGGGATGTCTGAGACTCTGAGTTGACCCAGATTTGTTACTGTGCCACACAGAACCCTTCCAAGATCATGCCACCATCCCAGTATTACAACTCCAAGTCCAAGTCAAATCTCAGCTCCATGACTGCACTCACCTCAAGCTCCAACTGTGACTTGAACCCCACTGGGCCTAATTTGTGTGTTAGGGACAAGGATGCCCAGCCTCAGGGTTCAAGTCATCAGTCCAGAGGGGCTGGCCATGGTGTACCTGCTCGGTCACTCATCCCAGCAACTCGGGGGCAAAATCAACCCCCAGGTCAAGTCGGAGTCCAGCAAGCCCACAAACGTGTGTCATCAAGTACGTTATTACATTAGTAATCAGACTGATGGTCAATTGAACAACTGCCAAGTCAATGTTCCCTCCGACGGCTTTCCTGTCCATCCGGGTGATGTAATCCCGCTTGCTCATTACGGATATGACATTCGTGTGAGTGAGATTGCTGCAAGGCTTGGCTTTCACAAAAACATTGCCCGAGAGGTGTATGAACACGTCAGTAATATCAGGCAGATGGAGGAAGTCCTTTGTGCAATGCAGGAGGCAGCAAAACAATGTGGGGAAGCCAGGATTGGAGAGCTGGTTGCAGGGGATGAGCTTGACACTGACTCTGAGGGCTGATTGACCCAATCAAGGTCAATAAATCCACTGTTGTATTACTGTACAGTACGTCTAGTGTATTTTGTTGCTCTGAAGTCTAAGCATGGGTCTCATTATAAGTGTGCTCCACATAGGCTCCAAGTCGAGCACCGCCTCAACACTCGGGAGTCGACAGTCTCTACATGCTATTCGATATGGTTGGCTTCCGAGTCATCAATGCAATGGGATCCTATTGACAACGTGAAGGACTATACTCTTTGCAGACATGCTGCCGGTCATGAGAGACATTGTGTCCAACGACACGCAGCATCTCGGGGTCATGGAATGGAACAGAGTTATATCATGTTTAGGGTACACGACACGTTCGCTGTAACCTGACCCGTCACAGAGGTAATAATACTTGGTCCAGTGGAATGATGTCAAAGTACTTGGGCTTTGGAGGCATCACCGTGATGTCTTGGACAAGTTGCTTGGTGTGCTGCCACGACATCTGTGTTGTTGTTGTTGCAAGCAGCTGAGGTCGGCACAAATGGATGGAGCAGGGGAGCAAACATCTGAGGAACACCATGAGAGAACGCCTGAAAGCTCAAACTTGCCAAGAAGGTTGTTGTCCTTGGTCAATAGACGTACCCTTCAGTCTCCCAAGTTGGGGAAATCTGGTGGCTTTCAGGTGCTTTGCCCTGTTCATGAGGCATGGCCAATCGAAATTTGCGACATTGTACCCAATCACTACGTCGGAATCCACCTGTTCAATGAAGTCCTGCCAAGCGTGAAGGAGCTCTGCATCATCATCAAAAGAGAGGACTTGGGAACCAACAATGTGGGAACAGGAATCATGACCAAATCTGTATCACCATAAATTACTTCGGCATTGTAGCCGTCACCATTCGATAGTGAAAACTCGGCTTGTAATGTTATGAAGAATTGAGAGATGTCGTAAGCGTTCATGTTGGAAACTGAACCTGCTTGGTTTTCTCGATCATTTGGCGACCATACACGGTCACACTAGATGAGATGGCAAGACACGGCAGCTTCCCAATCGTTGCACCAGTGAATCCGTACACAGAGTTGGTGCTTATCTGTGTGACAGTGAGCCTGCGTAGATCAACAACATCGCCGACCATACCTTGAGGGCTAGTTGACGACCATCCAGTACTGCTCTTCTAAAAGGGTCGGTTTCTTTCTTGAGATCGGCCTTCTCACGTTTCCTAGCAGAAATAAGGTCCTCTAGCACAGTTGGTAACAGCCCCTTTCGTTTTGCCTTCGTAACGAAAAAGTCTGCAGCCAAGGACTGATTAATAGAAGGGGTGGATGTCAGCGAGGTGCCATACCGTTATTTGGCGTCTGAATGTAATCCACGCCTTTGACGAGCTCTAGTCGGTCAATAGTTGGCTTGTCCAAACGCGTTGTGTAGCACAGGTTGTGAGCCATCATAATGGAGGGATACAGAGAACTGAAGTCGAGTGTCACGATAGGCATATTGTAGTAACCTTTCTTCGGCTCGATGACAGTTGCACCCTCATACTGTTCGTCTGTACCTATAGATTTTCGGTCAGGAAAGTGGCATTACACTCCATGTAAGCGCCATGGCTTACCTTCACTCTTGAATGCAGGCACAATATAGCCTTCTTTGTTTGCTCTTCAATAGAGTTGCGAGAGTACCTTGATGCCAGTGGACTGCCCACGAGAGAGCAAAAAATTGAATGGAACCCCAGTAACGCGGGCCATTTCAGTGTAGTTTACGAAGCACATCAGCTTATCGAATAATCGTTGCAGCAGGTATGCGTCCTAAGCGGGGTGTATGTTAGATGAAATTCACCAGCAAGTGTATACCGCATGACGCGACCTTCAAACAATATACAGCCAACCGCCTCCTGGACTCGGCTCCACCATTCTGTAATTCCATAATAACCGAGTAGTGGACGTCTTCTTTCTGCTCGCCTAGGAATTGCGCACAAACAGAATTGAGTGTGTAACTACGTAGTTTGTGTTCTCATTGGATGAACTGGAGACTGGAGTATGTCGAGCTGTAGGCGACCATCAAGAACCGTCTCCTTTGAATCACGTTGACCGTAAGCTTTTGAGGAGAAGTGAGTATCTTTCACTTGTGCCTTGACGCCTTCGCAGGTTGCGTGTCAGTCGAAAAAGTAATGGTGTGAGATCATCAAGTTGGCGTAGGCGCAGGAGTCAAGGAGGGAAAGGAGCAGGGTTGGTAAACGAGAGAGTGAGGGTAGTGAGCAATAAACGGAAAGTCGTGTCGCGTTTCCTGGACGCACCATTTGAGTGTGTGGACGATATCAGTTCCAGCTCTGGGCGTGTCTGCCGCTCACAATCGTTGCCGCATTGATGTGTGCATTTGTGCTGTCAGTGTCCAAGACCGAGATGTTGCTGGTGATGTCGATTTCGTCTGTGTCCGTTCCAGAGAGGTCGTCGCTGCCCCTGGGTAGGATCTGTCCAGTGGCCAACGCCGACCCCTGGGTAGCTTCTTGGCTCACCTACCGGCTCGCCACCCCTGGGAATGACCAATTTTTCATTTTTTGCGCACGAAAAGATCACGTGACCATGGTTGAAAAGCCGACCCGACAACTTCTAACCTCACGACAACGACAAGTTACAACAACCATGGTACCTCGCCCTCACCACCCTCACCTCCTGTACTGGTTCCGAACTTGACAAAGAAGAGTCGTGGCCGACGCGTACCAACTGCAGCAGATCCCACCGCAGAAGGCGACAATGTGGAGGGCAAAAAGAGAAGAGTCTACATGTGCAAAGTGCAAGATTGCGGTAAATGCTTCAGTCGCTCAGATCCATCCACACACGAGAAACGTAAGTTCGATCGTACTACAATGCCTATCTTCAGTGGAGGCAAATGCTAATCATTCCTGATCACCCTTCAAGTGCCCTCACCCGATGTGTGACAAACGTTTTAACCGCAACGATAACCTCCTCCAGCACTTGCGCATACACAAGGGTGACAACTCTTCCCAGACCCCCGTCGACTCACCCGCAGGTCCTGCTGGCGAGGAGCATGCTGCCGAAGAGCCCTCTTCTGCTCCTCAATGCGCCTCATCGAGTAGTAGCGCACGTCGCGCCACCCGGCCTCTCCAGAAGACCAAATCTGCTGCATCGATGCCATTAATCCCTGCAGCCCAGCTAGCCGCGTCACAACTTTCAGGACACGGCCTTCCTCCCCACCCTCGCTGAGCGCATGATCTAGATGTGCACCGTGCTACCTCGTCCACTCGGTTTCCCGCGGGTATACCCATACCAAAAATCCGTACTCATGTTTGATACTAATTGCCTCTTTTGTATCTAATATAATTTTCCATTGGACTTGGCTTGTGCCACTTTTTCTAATTTTGCCAGCTCATCCTAAGTGCGAAACAGTGTGGTAAAAGTGATGTACAAGTCGGGTTTAAGAAAATGAGTGGCCTTATGCCACTTGTGCAGCCCTTTTGTCTTGAGCTGATAAGTGCCGAAAAAGTACGAAAAAAGTGTGAAAAAGTCTAGTTAAGGCCACGACGAAATTACTGATGTGAGTGGTACTTTCATTATATCGGCCCCAACGCCAGCTGCGTACGACGTCAACCTTTGCTTCCCGTGTCAAGTTGACACCGTTCATTGCGAGGCAGTCCCAATCAGTCCCCGATGCATAGTCGAGATCTAAATCCACACACACCCAACTGCTCCAGCCAGCTCAACACGCTGATCTCTCCTTGCAAGGCTCCTCGTCCCATCCAGGGCTCTACCAACACCTTCCCGCCAGACCCTTTCCCCCCACCACCACCTTCACCGAACACTACATTCATGTCCATATCCAACCAGACACGAGGGACATATTGCACACCATCATATAAAACTTGGACACCACGCATGAATGACGGGACGAACGTATCGCCTTCCGATATAGATTGTGCAGGCATCATTGGGTACATCCATGGATCACCTACACACCTCAGCGTGACATCCGCTGCATTATCGTTCTTTCGCCGTTTCAACAGACACATGTGACGATGAATGTGGTGGGGTTACTCCTCCGTTATGCATTGGACTTGCCTACGGGCCAGACTCGGACTGAGGCGTGTACAGTGGCAAATGTTACGGTCTACGAAGGGGGTACACTTTTTCCTTGTCTTTTGCTTGTCCTCGTCCTCCGTTTCTCTACAGACTCGTCCTCTCACCGTACGCGGTTGTATTCGTAGTGGAGTCGTCCTCCACATTTACCAGATACACTCTCCCGATCTCTCTTCTCTTTTGGCTCACACGGCGCCCCACCTATACCATATCAGGACTTCCGTTCCGTCTCCGCCACTGTCACCTTATTCAGACTTCGTAAGGCAGTGGCATAGCCTTTCCTTTTATATTTGCTATTTGCTATTTCGTGCTGCGCACTCATAGCCTCTTACTGCAGATAGCTGCGCATTCAACTGCGCTTTACTGCGGATGCTGCGCATCCCATTTATATCCTTCATCTAGATCAGGGGCCTACCATATAAATACTCGTCGTCTCTCCCTGTATTTTCCCTAAGCTAGTTCTACGCAATACCAGTGTTGTTTCTACGCCTCACCCCTCCGAGTTCCAGTGAGTCCGTAGGATACCTGGAATAGGAGAGACCCGCTTAGGCTTCGCATCGTCTCGAAGCTCGGCACTCGTCCTTGAGTTGAACTCCTCGCTACCTCGCTTATTCTTCGACCCGTATCGCAGCACGCTACGCCAAGACTACGCTGTGCGTTACAGCAAACGTCCGAGAAGAACAAGGCTTCGATCAGGGTGGCAGAGAGGATGGGTTTCAAACGAGAAGCTCGGCTACTGTGGAATTGAGTTTTCGTGAGTGGGCAAAGAAAAGTAGGTAACGGTGAGAGGGTGATCCTGCTGGGATGATTGGGAGAATGGTGGCAGGGAACAAGTAGTACAACTGATGGATAGATAGAGATACCCTTACCCACATCACAACTTCGCTCAAGGTACTACATACACGATATACAGTGACTCAAAAAGATAATGCACAGCATTACCTAATTTATTCACACACCCATATCTCGCCAGCAACCCCACCATTTCATGAGATATAGGGCTCAAAAGAAAGCCAAAATACTATAGATTAATGTAGGATAATTAGCATTTCAATAAATATTGAGAGGGAAATACTATCAAGCTGAAAGTAGAAAGAGTGCAGTGCATTTCTTTTTTGGATCATGATCTCCCCCTAAAGACTTGAATGGTATGAGCTCAAATGATAAGATATTGACTTGGAACTTTTTGCACCTTGAAGTACCCCCTCTTGACCATCTCTGAACACCATGTAATGGCTATATTTCTTCATACACCCTTACAGTACTATTTATAATCTTATCAGTCAAGATAAGTCTGAAAAGGCCAATAGCTCTCTAGGTTGATAAGCTAGTAAAATGCAAATGTGCTCAAAACCTCATAAATAGACCATATTATAACCCAGTACACTTATTTTAGGTTATAATAGAGTTAAACATTTGTACAATTAAATTTTCACTATAGCAAAAAGTGATAGGAGACAAGAAATCAGTCTGGTATGAACTGAAGGATTGATGTAGTGTCATTTTTTGATGCTTCCCATACCCTCAAGAGTCACTGGAAACTTTTGATACATTACTATGATTTACCACCAGGAAGTTAGGCTAGATATGAAAAGGCTTATCCACAATGGTCTTTGTGTACTGTAGAATGTAGATTAACATTGCTACATGCTATACACAACTTTTGAGGCTAATCAAATCAGTCAAAAATAATGATATGGTTCCTTCCATCAGAGCTATTGGCAGCGGGTGCGACAGCTGAGGAGTAGCGAAGTGGCTGCCGACTCGGAAGCAAGTCAAGTGACATGGACATCAGCAAATTCACATATTACTTTGTCTTACTTACATACTTTTCCATCACTTATGGCACCTTATGGCTGCCATTTACATTCAAGTGCCTCGTAAGTACTATTTCGAGTAGTTCACTAGCAACAACACAACACTTGTGCAGCAAGTTGTGCTCAAGTGACTGACAAGTAGTTTACATACGGTTAATGTGTACCACAAATCAGTTCAGGAGTGACCTCAGATCGCTCGAGCTTTGCCAAATTGAAGCCTGCCACCGTCGTGGCCGAGGATGAATGAAAAAAAAAAAAAATTGAAGAGGGACGGCGCGCGCGTCATCACCGTTGTCGTAGTTGGCACATCCCATTGTCCTGTCGTCCAACTCGTCGTTTGTGAGTACAATGGAGAGAGTAGAGAGATGGAGTGGAGAGGAAAATAGGGAGAGAGGGGGAGGGGACCATGCTCCCTGCGACATTGTCAATGTTGTTGTTGTTGTGTCATCACCGGCGTCGTCGTTGGTATGTCCTGTCATCCGAGTTGTTGTGGGTGAGGTTGACAGAGATAGGGAGAGGAGATGGCACACCATGACCTTTGTTGCATTGTGGACTGGTGCTGAGCGAGAATAAGGGTGCGTCGTTGAGAGCGGCATTGACTTCTGACCCGTGCACTGACAAAGTCCTTCCCTATCATGTGACTTGATTGAGTAAGCAACCTTGAAATTTCTCCCAAGTCCCCAGCCGTTGGTTCACTCGAACCACCAGCTCACCCTCACCAGCCTCAGGCTACACAACACAACAATACCCCCTTGTCTTCCGCGGACATCCACGACTGGATAGGCAACATACGAGCACGCCAGACGTGTGCGCACGTCGGGTGTCATCTCACCAAGTACAGTATATGACTCACGCTGGCACCGAGCGACGTGGGAGGCATGGACACTATGTCATGCAGAAAAAGATGAAGATACACACCAGAAAAACGTGGTGTCCCGGTCCAAGGACGTTTGAAGTGCTGATCGACAGGACGAGTGGGATTGTTTGAATGTAATCGAACCACACAGTTGGCGTCCAGAGCTTTGGGTAGCCGCGTCATCTGGTACGCTCGACATGCATCCTCATTCCGATGTGTCTTGGGCATGTCCCCAAGGGTAAGCGCCAAGTGTGGGGTAGAACCATCAAAGGACAGATGGGTATCATTGTGCGACTCGATCGATGGTGACGACCATTGTATCATACAAGGGTCACAGACTCGGGGGAAATTTGCATGTCCAATCGCGCTGTGCACTTCCCATGTCCCACACGTCCACGCGTGTGCCCATCATCGAGCATGCTACCCTAGGCGATAACTGGCTTGTCCACGCATTAACGCTGACATGTCACATGCCCCTCGTTCAAGATCATGATACAGGACCCATCGACAGTTTTACGGCTGCCTTGAAACGACGCGTCCGAGTGAGCATAGGTCAGTCGGAAAGCGCATTCGCTGGCGAGACCCATCTTTGCCAGTGTATGTGGTTGTTTTCCTCAGTGCGCTATGGTCTTGCTGACCGGTGTTCTCCAGCATTTGTTGTTGTCGCGTTGCAGTCTGTGACCTCAACACATCACAAATGAAATGGTTTAGAACCCTCTCCTTACCATATCACAACTGTACTGATCGTCCCCCCTTGTTTCCATTTCTAGATTTGCAATGCAGGCTTCGTCATCCCGCTGTCACACCGAGGCAATGGCTATGGCCACGTCCTCGCACGATCGTATTGTATTATGCA
This sequence comes from Boletus reticulatus, assembly GCA_038093535.1. Lineage (NCBI taxonomy): Eukaryota > Fungi > Basidiomycota > Agaricomycetes > Boletales > Boletaceae > Boletus > Boletus reticulatus. The sequence continues at coordinate 13,436 of JBBPSJ010000219.1, forward strand.
CCGTGATTGGGGTGTGATGCACCCACTCATTACCTCACTCGTTTGTGTGTCGTTCTCACCCATCCACGATATGGGAGCTGGTGTGTTGAGGTGCTGTATATATGTAATATACCCAATTTTTTCGTACTTTATGAAACACTTGATTTCGCTTGAACAAGGTCGAAAAGTACTGAAAAGCAGTGGACCTAGCTTGTGCCCACTTGGGATGTAATTTACTTGTATGCTACTTGAATGACCCCATAAGTGGCTATAAGGGTAATTAAGTAATGTGTGGATTTCCTGATGGACCAATGGTTGATCTTCATTTGGATGGATCATGGATAGTATCTCACTCGTTTAATACAATATATACATCATGGTAGCAGCTACAATCTATTTCGACCACAGATTGATCTGGTTTTTGTAAGATACTGGCATGTGCCACGGTTTTCGGGGAAATAGGGGTTTTCTGCTTATATAAGCGTCACGCTGTGTGGGTGGGCTTCGCCCACATCACGAAAAGCACTATACCTGTGGCAATATGACTCGGCCCGATGTATTTTGTAGTGGGTTATTTGAGTATATAAACACATATAAACCCATTATAAGGAAAAATATTTATTGGCCATTGGCAGAATAATGTGGAACCGAGCATACCTGTATGGTTTATTGTTATATTACACGATTTATACGACTTAGACACCATATAAGACCATATAAGATATATTATAAGGGGTATATAACATTTTAGTGCTTTGTGTGATGCCACCCCCAGTCTTATCCGCCGACAAAATTCAACGCGTCCACCGGGTCACCAGCTGGTCGCACAATGGCAAGTCTTGGATAGCAACTTGAACGCGTACTCGTGCATTTCCCTACCTAAGAATACCAATACCGTCATTTTTGGTGCACCTCAACACATGTCCAGCTTGCTCTCGTCCGACACACTCAAGATATACACTACATTTCACCGATACACCCGAATTTGCTCAACGATTGCTAGCCCACTTTCCTAATCTCTATATCGGTATCACAGGCGTCGTCTCCTACTCTACAGACATCAACACCGCCGCACTCGTGCGCCAGATGATCCAAACTGAAGCTGGACCCGGAGCTGCGAGCCTGGATGGCGACAGAGACAAACCTGGCCCTCGCATCCTCCCCGAAACCGACGCGCCATTCATGGTGCCTTCCAACATCTATGCGTCCCTTCCCGAAGTCAAGGGCAGACATCCGCTTTGTCATACGGCGATGATCCCGTGGGTGGCCGAGTGTGTGGCGGACGTCGTCGGGGACGGGTGGGGCCCGGTGGACATAATGCAGCGCGCGAATGAGAATGCTCGGGCGGTGTACGGTATATGACGGATTTTCTCGTGGATGCCTGTAACGCACGGTGCTCAATCAGCAGTCGCTATGTCAAAGCGGAAAGGGCGAGGGATCAATTGCTTATCCTGACGAACTAGGTTCATGCTACAGTCACGGCGAGCGTCCACTTCACAGACGAGGTATAGGCTAAAAATTGATACGTTGAAAACTCAGTTGTTGTGTGGGTAGCGACGTGAAAGGTCCGTGTTGCTTCATCGCTGCCGAATTCTGTCCTGTCAATGGTCGTATCCATCATCGCCTCCGCGATATGCGGTCCTCGGGTGTGGTACGAACGAACCAGGCGGGTGCTTTGATCGAAATCAGCGTGCGTGTCATCATCACCCATGATACCGATCTCTGCGATATGGATATGCAAATGTTGCAAACACGTCTACGGCCGTCCGGAATACCAAGTTACAACACATCGAGGTTCCAGCAGATGGTGCACATAGTGGTGTTTTACCTTGGGCTCGTTGAGCGGGTGTCTCTGACGAGCAATGTAGACAGTCGTTTTTCGCGACATGGTGCCTTGGCGAAGAAGCGATTGTGAGCAAGCGCCGAAAAACACGAGGCGATGGAGCGTGTGTACATATCAGTGAGGGGCAACGTGTATAAAAGGCCAACGAACCATAACGTGATCGTTGACTCTCGCCATCCTCTGCTACATTCTGCGGCTCGTCGACGATGCCTGGTGCGTACTAACGAGGTGGTGTTGCATTTAAACTGACCGTCGGAAAAGAGTCCCAGCCCATCGAAATAGACGTCCGTAGGAAGTTACGGGAAGTGACATTCTCAGCGAATGGCGAGGTTATCGTAAGCGGCGACGACAACAGGGTTAGAGTGTGGCGGGTGGATGATGGCAGAGAAATGGCAACAATGAGCACCGGGATTGTCAACAGTCTCGCTGTGTCGAAAGATGGCCAGTGGATCGCAGCGGGGACTAATAACTTGCTCGTGTGGGACGCAACGACGTACAAACAAGTCTTCAAGTACAAGCACAGTTCCTTCAAGATCAACACAGTCGATTTCTCGCCGGACTCGACAAGGCTGGTCTCCTCATTGGGGGACATAGCCATCATTTGGGGACTGTCTCGGACTCGGAGTCTGTTGGGAAAAGCGCGCTCTGTTGCCACATGTAAACAAGTACAAACACACGACCACCCGGGTGTGCCGTACTCTGCGAAATACTCACCACAGGGTGATCGAATCGCGACGGCCACCAGCGGATACGTTCGAGTCTGGGACAGTAGCGATGGCCGTTTACTCGTGGAAATCCCAGTCAAAGTAACCCCGTACTACAACACTGGTCTCGTATGGTTCAACGACCATCTCTTGTTCTTAGCCGCCAATACGATCAAGGAATTCGACGCATCCACCGGGTCACCAGTCGCGCAATGGCAAGTCCCAGGTAGCGACGGGTACTTGTGTATTGCCCTACCAAAACATGGGCAATACATCGCATACTCTACCGAGGCTACCGTCACTCTTTGGTCTACCTCGACACATGCCCAGCTCGCTCTCATCCGACACTCTCAAGACATACGTTCCATCGCATTCTCTCCCGACGACAGATTTCTCGCGATTGGTGGAGAACACGGGAAAATCACCCTGTCTCGTACCATCGTGAGTCTCATTGGATTACGGCGCATCTGGATGCCGTTCTTATCCCTTACTTGCCAGGAACCTGTCATCCAGGTTGACGATACTACATCGAACTCACCGACCCCATCGTCTCGCCTACAACCCGAGGTCGGCGACGCTGCCTCAAACTCACCAAACCCACTGTCTTCTCTACACCTTACTTCCACGCAAGTCGACGACGCCTCATCGATCCTGTCGTCTCACCCCACTCTCCAGGAACCTGACCTCCAGACCGACAACGCTGTGATGGACGCATGGAAAAATGATCAGCTCGAAATTGCGGACACACTATTGGCCGCAGCCATCTCCAAGTCACATAGTCCGAGTCATCATGCACTCGCTAGTCGAGCTGCTGTCCGCGCTCGTCTGCAAAAGTGGGATGCAGCCCTCCAAGATGCAGAAATGGTACTTATTACTCTACTGTCGCATTCAACGTCACTGACATCAAACTATAACAAGGCTATCGATGTCCAGCCATCCATCATCGCATTCCTGGCAAAGAGCATAGCGCATGTTGGCAACGGAGAAAAGGACAAGGGATATCGCGCCTGCGACATCGCCTTCGAGCACTTCCATTCATCTCACGTCACTTTTCTCCTCCTCATCAAGGTCTGTATTTCCCCAACTCGGTTGCCTCTCGACCATTCACCGCCCTTAGGCTATCATTGTATTCATGGCTGGTGATCACATCGACGCGATATCCCGCCTAGGCGACCTCATTGCTACGATCCGGTTCAACTCAGTGTGCTCTACGGTGCAGGCACGTGCATGTCGTGCTACCATACGGCGAATATGGCCACTGACGGATTTACCAGGCATATATGTATTTTTTGCTTGGAAATTCACAGATGGAGTGCGGTGACTATGAGGGTACGATACAGTCATTTGAGCGTGCACGAGCCCAAATACCGGACGACATCGGACAGCCCCCGTTTGCGATCTCGCTAGTAAGCTTCTCAACACGTGCATTACAACCTATCAACTTCGCTGACTGCGTCCGACAGATTACTGGATGGAAATTCGATAATCTCGATACCATGATTCGACAGCGTCTCTGTGAAGCCTTGTTTGCTATGGGTCGCATAAAGGATGCGGGCGAATCTCTTCTCGACATGGTAAATGCCTCGGAAGACAAGGTGTATACGAGTGTATCCGTCACCAAGTGGGTTTCTGGTGAGTTTTGTTCTCCGTTCGGGTTCTCCGTGCATTCAAAACGTTGCCACAGACTTTACTAAACAATGTCTCTCGACTCTCGAAAATGGTGGTCGCGCGGTCTCGAGCGCAACTCAACACGGCGATTCGCTGACCTTTCATGTTACACCACTCCTAATTGTGTGGGCAAGAGCAACGTTAGCTAATAGCGAGTGGAAAGAGGCATTGATTGTTGCTGTCAATGCAAGTATCTCCTATTAGTTCTTGTATGCTTCGTACACCTGACACTCTTGGTTTGCAGTTTGTGGTTCCAAGATTTACAATATACCAGGTCGTATGTGAATGTCTCGAAACGATGAACCACACAACGGATGTGGTCGAGTGTTTTCACGCAATGATGAGGGAATTGGGGGAAGAGATCTACGCCAGCGTGCCCGTGACCGAGTGGGTTTGTGGTGAGCCTATGCTCCACCTGTTTATCTGTCGTGCGTCAACCCTTTTCCGTTAGATTTCGCACGACGACGTCTTTCCGCTGACTGTAATGCTGCCCCGCCGACAACTCACACTTCTCTCACACCCTTCTTGAGGGAATGGGCAAAAGCAAAGCTGACCCACGATTCGTGGAAAGATACCTTACTTTCTGCAGTCGGGGTGAGTGTCTCCTTTTGCTGCTGTTACCGTCTTGAGATTGATGTTCGCAGTTCACACACCCCAGAGTCGAAATCTACAAGGTCGTATGCGAACGTCTCGAAATGATGGACCGCATAGCGGAGGCGGTCGAGTGTTTCCGTGAGATGACGAACGAATTGGGAGACGAATCATTGAAACTGCATGATGGGCATCTGGCTTGGGCTCTTGGTGAGCAGCGAGTATCCTGCATGTGCACTCGCTTACAGCACAGTTTCTATTAGACTTTAGGCAGCGATCCTCCGAGAAGCTGGAGCATCTCGGAGACAAGGCAGTGGACGCGGAGCAATATGACGATGCCTTCTCGCGCTACTCGAGTGCATTGTCTCTCATTCCCTCCACTCCGCAAGCGATTCTTATCAAGCGAAGCAAGGCACGACTGGCAAGGGGTTCATGGAAAGAGGCTGTAGAGGATGCAAACCAAGTACTTCATTTTTACTTCGTGGAGGTCAATCTTGTTGAATCACTGCAATCAGGTGATCACACTCGATCCATCGTTTCCGTGGGGTTACGAAGTGAAGCACGCGGCTTTACACAAGGGGGGAGACTATGACAATGCGATTGATGCGCTCGAGATGATGCTCACTAGGATGGCAGAGTCACCTGATCCGGACGTCCGGCGTGAGTTGTGACCTTGTTACCATGAAGGTGACGTGTTCACACTGTTTGATAGAGCAAGGCGACCGGTACATTGGTCCATCGAGCACACGAGCATTCATTCGCAAAGTGGTCCAAAGGACGCTACATCATTTGCCACGTGTGCTCATCAACACAACCACCGGTCGTCTCCACGATAGAGCTGAGCAGGCATCCGTATTCGAAACCCTGCCAATTTTCAACGAGCTTGTATCCTCGACCACGACATGCATCGACCACGTCCGGATCAAACGTGAAGTGCGACAGTACTTCCAATATGTGATGCTGTCACACAAATGGGAAGACAACGAACCGCTGTTCCAGCAGGTGGTGCAGATAGCGGTGTATGACCTGGTGACGTCTCCGACTCATGACAAGTTGCGAACATTCTGCAGGATTGTTTGTGGTGCAGGTTTCAATTGGGCATGGAGCGATACATGCTGTATCGATAAATCAGATCACTTCATACTGCAGGAAGCCCTGGTGGCCATGTTCAGGTGGTACCAGGGATCCGCCATGGTGATTGTCTTTCTCCGTGGTGTTCGTCCTTCATCGCCGTGGGGTGCTCTTGCAGGCAGCATCTGGAACACTCGGGCTTGGACACTTCAAGAGTATATTGCCGCGAAGGTCATTCGCTTCTACACCGAGGACTGGACTCTTTATAGAGACCTGGATTTGCCGAACCACAAGGAATCGCCGGAAATCATCTCGGAGATGGAGCAAGCCACGGGGGTCTCTGTCCAGCAGTTGAAGGAACTCTGTCCAGGCTTGGGCAGCATTCGGACGAAATTGCGTCTTGCCTCGCCCCGGAGGACAACATCGGTGGAAGATGCTGCGTACTCATTACTTGGCATTTTCTCAGCTATCGGTATACCCGCGATATACGGTGAAGGGGAGGCTTCTCTGGGACGTCTATTGGCAAATGTCCTCACGAGATCTGGAGATGCAAGTATCCTTGCATGGACTGGGGAGTCCGGCCGTTTCAATAGTTGCCTTCCCGCTCGTATTACCGTATTCAATGGACCAGCAACGTCTCACCTCCCTCTTCCTATTCCGGACCCCGAGATGGAGCGTATCATCACTGGGTTACGTGCACCTTCATTTGACCTCGATGCAGCCTTGAGACTGTATGACCGGCTCAATGATCTTCCTACCCCTCGGTTCGCAGAGAGTCGGATGACACTTCCATGCATCACTTTCCAAATCCCGCCTTTTTCGGCACATCGAACTGGTTCAGGCCGTGTCTATCGTACGGATACCATTCCCTTTGGGATGGTGGAAATCAGGGCGAGACAGGACCTCTCTCGGATGAAGTCTTTGTGTCTTGTTCATCCTTGGTTAGATGCTCTCGTGGAGCATGATGATTCGCGCGGCGGTCCATTCATAGAAGAGGATGTTTCCCCACCAGCCTCATCAACCTCGGACGACGAAGAGACTTCTGGTGAAGAAGTAGACCATGAGGAACCTGAACCTGCATCATATTCTATGGCTACCCAAGCACCACCAATAGACAGAGAGACGGGAGCACGACGACTTGTTGCTCGTCTTAGGCAGCCATTCGGTGCACTCTTGTTTACGCCGGCGTCGACGCGTCGACGTACGATGGACTACAAGCGAGTAGCAGCTGATAGCTTGATTACGGTACGATTTCAGGACAATGTCTCGCTTGCTGATATTCTGGACAATGTACGGATACTCGATGTGCTGTAACTTTGTGTACGTGGTATCACGAACGAACGTTGGGGTCATTGGCGCTTCAATCGATGTTATTTTATTGATCCCTCGATGGACAACCTCCTCGTCGTGACGTTTATGCTTTCCTTGTCTGACTGAACCTGGATAATATCCTCCCGGGCGCCACGCAACTCTCAACAACTTCGAGCTTGGCATACAATGACCTCACTCGGGCATCTCCTTCGCCTCGGAGTGTAACTCTTGCACAACCTGGTCCGACAGTGTCTCTTGATGGTGCAACAGAAAACTACAGTCATCATCCGCAGGGACCGCCACCCTTGGCCGTGTTCATGACAGGAGCGTCGTCGATGTCACCGAGTTCGGACTAATAATTGACTCGTCCTCGACGCTTTTCATCGCCGAGAAAACACCCCAGGTCTTGAACCTCCCCGAATCTCGAGCTTCAACGTCGACGCCACCAAGTCGAAGCCGCAGAATGAGAAACAATGCATTAAGTAGCTGGTGAAGGGGACATCCTCTATCGAGTCTGACTTGTCCATTTTGGCTGGATGTTCAGTCGCCGAGTAAACACCAACGACGGGTCGAACGAGGCTACATGTACAAGCGGGAGAATGATACGTTGCTTTCCACACGTGTCCGGCATCCTTGGCGAAATGTGTACATCCATGTACAGACGTCCGATCTCCGAGAGAAGGGGAGGAAGGGATCGACCTTCTGCATTCGTTGGCGGTGATCTTCCGTCACACTGACAAGCTGTGCACGGTATTGTCAAAGGGGAATGCCACGATCATCAGACACGACAGCGGCATGTGGCAGACGAGGGGAAGGTTGAGCGATCGTCGTTGCAAACGGACACTAATGGGCTGACTGGGACGGAGCTGGCCTTGGGCGAGGTGGTAATCGAGGTCAAGCCGCCCGATCAGCACTTTGCTCTCAAACGGGCTGCACGGACGCTTTTGGCATAGGAGAACTGGTTATGCACATCGAGTGTCTGAAACTGGTAATAACCTGTGCGCGAACCGGATGAGGCAGAGAATGAAGTACATATCGAACGCTTTGATCATGCCTAGTGCGTATGTCTGTTGTATCTTGAACTCGTCAGGCAGGTATCTCTGAAGAGTGATCATCGTAGACGGTCATTTAAAGCTTTTTTTTACGACGTGGTGCCTGGCGAATAAGCGATTGTCAGCAAGTGCCGAAAAACACGAGGCGATGGAGCGTGTGTACTGATTCTTATCAGTGAGGGGGAACATGTACATATACTAAAAGAAGGCCAACAAACCGTGTCGTTGACTCTCAGTGTTGCTCTGCTACATTCTGCGGCTCGGTAGCGATGACAGGTGGGTGCTGACGGGGTGGTGTTGCATTTAAACTGACCAGTGACCATTGGACAAGAACATTCCCATACCATCGAAATCGACGTCCGTAGAAAGTTACGGGAAGTGACATTCTCAGCAAATGGCGAGTATATCGTGAGCGGGGACATCTACGAGGTTCGAGTGTGGCGGGCGAAAGACGGCAAAGAAATGGCAACAATCAGGACGGGGACCGTCAACTGTCTCGCTGTGTCGAAAGATGGAAAATGGATCGCAGCGGGGACCGACTTTAACGGCTTGGTATGGGACGCAACGACGTACGAACGAGTCTTGGAGCACAAGGACGACTACATCTACGCGGTCGATTTCTCGCCAGACTCGACCAGACTAGTCTCAGCTGCAAGGAACACAGCCACCATTTGGGACGTCGTCACCGGTAGACAAGTACAAAAACTCCGCCATCCTGGTTCGTTGTTTGCAGCGAAATACTCGTCACAGGGCGATCGACTGGCGACAGCCAGCGAGAAATCCGTTCGAATCTGGGACAGTAGCGATGGCCGTTTACTCGTGGACATCTCAGTCAAAGTAACCCCGTGGTACAACACTGGAGTGCTCTGGTTCAACGACCATCTCTTTGTTTTATCCGCCGACAAAATCAAGGAATTCGACGCATCCACCGGGTCACCAGTCGCGCAGTTGCAAGTCCCCAGTAGCAACAAGTGCTCGTGCATTGCCCTACCTAAGCATGGACAATTCATCGCATACTCTAGCAGGGATACCGTCACTTTTTGGTGCAACTCAACACATGCCCGGATTGCTCTCGTCCGACACGCTCAAGACATATGCTCCCTCGCATTCTCTCCCGACGATCGATTTCTCGCAATCGGTGGATACGGCGGTCAAATCAGTATCAAATGTCTGTCGAGTATCATCGTGAGTATCTGTCTCATTGGATTACGGCGCATCTGGATGCCGTTCTTATCCCTTCCGTCCCAGGAGCCTGTCATCCAGGTTGGCGACACTACATCGAATTCACCAAACCCACTGTCTCCTCTACACATCACTTCCGAGCAACCTGCTATCCAAGTCGACGACGCCTCATCGATCCTGTCGTCTCACCCCACTCTCCAGGAACCTGACCTTCAGACCGACAACGCTGTGATGGACGCATGGAAAAATGATCAGCTCGAAATTGCGGACACATTATTGACCGCAGCCATCTCCAAGTCACATAGTCCGAGTCATCATGCTCTCGCTAGTCGAGCTGCTGTCCGCGCTCGTCTGCAAAAGTGGGATGCAGCCCTCCAAGATGCAGAAATGGTACTTATTACTCTACTGTCCCATTCCACGCCGCTGACATCAGATTATGACAAGGCTATCGATGTCCAGCCATCCATCATCGCCTTCCTGGCAAAGAGCATAGCACATGTTGGCAACGGAGAAAAAGACAAGGGATATCGCACCTGCGACATTGCCTTCGAGCACTTTCATTCATCTCACGTCACTTTTCTCCTTCTTATCAAGGTCTGTATTTCCCTATCTTGGTTGCCTCTCGGGCCGTTCATCGCCCTTAGGCCATCATCGTATTCATGGCTGGTGATCATGTCGACGCGATATCGCGACTAGACGACCTCATTGCTACGATCCGGTTCAACTCGGTGTGCTATACGGTGCAGGCACGTGCATGTCATGCTACCATGCCACGGGAGTGGTGACTGACGCATTTACCAGGGATATATGTATTTTTTTCTCGGAAATTCACAGATGGAGTGCGGTGACTACGAGGGTGCGATACAGTCATTTGAGCGCGCACGAGCCCAACTACCGGACGACATCGGACAAGCCCCTTTTGCGATCTCGCTAGTAAGCTTCTCAACGCATGCATTGCAACACATCAACCTCGCTGACCGTGTCTGACAGATTACTGGATGGAAATTCGATAATATCGATGCCATGATTCGACAGCGTCTCTGTGAAGCCTTGTTTGCTGTGGGTCGCATAAAGGATGCGGGCGAATCCCTTCTCGAGATGGTAGATACCTTGGAAGACAAGGTGTATACGAGTATATCCATCACCAAGTGGGTTTCTGGTGGGTTTTATTCTCCATTCGGGTTCTCCGTGCATTCAAAACATTGCCGCAGACTTTACTAAACAATGTATCTTGATTCTCGAAAACGATGGTCGCGCGGTTTCGAGAGCAACTCAACACGATGATTCGCTGACGTCTCATACTACACCACTCCTAATTGCGTGGGCAAGAGCAACGTTAGTTAATAGCGAGTGGAAAGAGGCATTGATTGCTGCTGTCAATGCAAGTATCTCCTTTTGGCTGTTGTCCGTCTCGTGGCCTGACACTCTCGGACTGCAGTTCGTGGTTCCAAGATTTACAATATACCAGGTCGTGTGTGAACGTCTCGGAACGATGAACCGCACAACGGATGTGGTCGAGTGTTTTCACGCAATGATGAGTGAACTAGAGGACGAGATCTACGCCAGCGTGCCCATGACCGAGTGGGTTTGTGGTGAGCCTATGTTCCACTTATTTATCTGTTGTAGGTCAACCCTTTTCCGTTAGATTTCGCACAACGACGTCTTTCCGCTGACGATGATGCCGCCCCGCCGACAACTCACACTTCTCTCACACCCTTCTTGAGGGAATGGGCAAAAGCAAAGCTGACCCACGATTCGTGGAAAGATGCTTTGCTTTCTGCGGTCGGGGTGAGTGTCTCCTTTCGTTGTCGTTACCGTCTTGAGATTGATGTTTGCAGTTCACACTCTCCAGAGTCGAAGTCTATCTGGTCGTATGCGAACGTCTCGAAACGATCGACCGCATAACGGATGCGGTCGAGTGTTTCCATGAGATGACGAACGAATTGGGAGACGAAACAATGAAACTGCATGATGGGCATCTGGCCTGGGCTCTTGGTGAGCAGCGAGCGTCCTGCATGTGCACTTGCTTACAGCACACTGTCCGTTAGACTTTAGGCAGCGTTCCTCCGAGAAGCTGGAGCATCTCGGAGACGAGGTAGTGGACGCGGAGCAATATGACGATGCCATCTCGTGCTACTCAAGTGCATTGTCTCTCATTCCCTCCGCTCCCCAAGCGATTCTTATCAAGCGAAGCAAGGCACAGTTGGCAACCGGTTCATGGAGACGGGCACTAGAGGATGCAAACCAGGTACTTCATTTTTACTTCGTGGAGTTCAGTCTTGTTGAATCACTGCAATCAGGTGATCACACTCGATCCATCGTTTCCGTGGGGTTACGAAGTGAAGCACGCGGCTTTACACAAGGGGGGAGACTATGACAATGCGATTGATGCGCTCGAGATAATGCTCACTAGGATGGCGGAGTCACCTGATCCGGACGTCCAGCGTGAGTTGTGACCTCATTACCATGATGAACGTGACATGTTCACACTGTTTGATAGAGCAAGCCGACCGGTACATTAGTCCATCGAGCACACGAGCATTGATTCGCAAGATTGTCCAATGGACTCTACATCGTTCTCCACGTGTGCTCATCAACACAACCACCGGTCGTCTCCACGATAGAGCTGAGCGGGCATCCGTATTCGAAGCCCTGCCAATTTTCAACGAGCTCGTATCCTCGACCACGGCACGCATCGACTACGTCCGGATCAAACGTGAAGTGCGACAGTACTTCCAATATGTGATGTTGTCACACAAATGGGAAGATAACGAACCGTTGTTCCAGCAGGTGGTGCAGATAGCGGTGTATGACCTGGAGATGTCTCCGACTCATGACAAGTTGCAAACATTCTGCAATATTGTTCGGGATGCGGGATTCAATTGGGCGTGGAGCGATACATGCTGTATCGATAAATCAGATAACTTCGTGCTCCAAGAAGCCCTTGTGGCCATGTTCAGGTGGTACCAGGGATCCGCCATGGTGATTGTCTTCCTCCGTGGTGTTCGTCCTTCATCGCCATGGGGTGCTCTTGCAGGCAGTATCTGGAACACTCGGGCTTGGACACTTCAAGAGTATATTGCTGCCAAGGTCATTCGCTTCTACACCGAGGATTGGACTCTTTATAGAGACCTGGATGTGCCGAACCACAAGGAATCTCCGGAAATCATCTCGGAAATGGAGCAAGCGATCGGGATCTCCGCACAGCACCTTTCTCTCTCCCCTGGCTTGAGCAGCATTCGGACGAAACTGCGTCTTGCCTCGCCCCGGAGGACAACATGGGTAGAAGATGCTGCATACTCATTGCTTGGCATTTTCTCCGCCATCGGTATACCCGCGATATACGGTGAAGGGGAGGCCTCTCTGGGACGTCTATTGGCAAATATCCTCACGAGATCTGGAGATGCGAGTATCCTTGCATGGACTGGAGAGTCCGGCCGCTTCAATAGTTGCCTTCCCGCTCGTATTGCCGTATTCAATGGACCAGCGACGTCTCACCTCCCTTCTTCAATTCCTGACTCCAAGATGGAGCATATCATCACCGGGTCGCATACCCCTTCATTTGATCTCGACGGAGCCTTGAGATTGTACGACCGTCTGAATGATCTTCCTACCCCTCGGTTCGCAGAGAGTCGGATGACCCTTCCATGCATTACCTTCCAAATCCCGCCTTTTTCGGTACATCGAACTGGTTCAGGTCGTGTTTATCGTACGGATACCATTCCCTTTGGGATGGTGGAAATCAGGACGAGACAGGACCTCTCTCGGATGAAGTCTTTGTGTCTTGTTCATCCTTGGTTGGATGCTCTCGTGGAGCATGAAGATTCGCGCGGCGATGCATTCGTAGAGGACATTGTACTAGCCTCACCAACCTCGGACGACGAAGAGACCTCTGGCGATGAAACAGATTATGAGGACATCGACCACGATTCATCATCCCTTGCTGAACCTGAATTTACATCACCCTCCACACCTACGCAAACAGCACCGATAGACAGAGAGACGGGAGCACGACGACTTGTTGCTCGTCTTAGGCAGCCATTCGGTGCACTCTTGTTTACGCCGGCATCGACGCGTCGACGTACGATGGACTACAAGCGAGTAGCAGCTGATAGCTTGATTACGGTACGATTCCAGGACAATGTCTCGCTTGCTGATATTCTGGACAATGTACGGATACTCGATGTGCTGTAACCTAGTGTATGTGGTACCACGAACGAACGTTAGGACCATTGGCGCTTCAACCAGTGTCATTCTGTTGATCCCTCGATGGACGACCTCGTCGTTGACGTTTATACTTTCCTTGTCTCGCTGAACCTGGATGATGACATCCTCTCGGATTCCAAATTTATGATACGAGACCTACGTGTCTCCGACTGGTAATCCTCAGGGTATCTCCTTCGCCTCGGAGTGCAACTCTTGCGCCGCAACCTGGTCCAACAGTGTTTCTTGGTGCAACCCACGAAAAACCGCAATCATCATCCGCAGGGACTGCTACCGACGATGCTTTCCCTGCTTAGATACCGGGCCACACTACAACCATGTCCTTGACCACCATTACCTGGGGTATGACATTGGGAGCGTCGTCGATGTGACCAGGTTCATCGACGATGACCATGGAAGCATCTTGTCTCATGCGTGTGCCTCGATCCCGTTTTACTGCGACTGGTAACTGACTCGTGCCCGACGCTTTTTCATCACCGAGAAAACATCACTGAGCAAAAAAAAAGTCTCGGGTCTTGAGCGTCCACGAGTTCCAATACGCCAAGAGGGCTGAAAGGTTTCGAATCGTCACGACAGCGAATATACTAGTTGCGCCGAATAGGCTCGAGCTTCAATGTCGACGTCACCAAGTCGAAGCCACAGAACGACTGAACGAGGGAATATCCACTATCGAGTCGGACTTGACCACTTTGGCTGGATGTTCAGTCCCCGAGTAGTAAACACCAACCAACGACGGGTCGAACGAGGATAATGAACCCGTGAACTTGAGCGATCGTCGTCACAAACGGACATCAAAGGGCTGAGACAATGGCGTTAGCCTTGCCAGTGAGCGAACCCGGATCAATGTCTTGCTCTCGAAATAAGGGGTACACAGAGCAAGGCCGAAAACACTATAGCGTGTTCATGGGATACTAGTACATTGGCGTCTCTCCAGTAAACAACCTATAAGCCACTGCTCGTCAGCTCATGAATATCCCGAGTGCGCGGCGAAAGAGCCGCATCTGTATTCTTGTTCAAGCCAGAACGTTTCCCCGCATCCCGGTGAGACCGACATTTGATCTTCTTCCGAGTCTGAGGCCAGAATGAATCGCCAGAATATGTGAAATAGGACAGTACCACCGCGATATTTTGTGATTCTCCTCGCCATCGGCATCGTGGGTGGCAGGAGGACAGTCCTGATTTTTTCATTCTCCGCTGTTTCTCATTGCCAGTGACACGTTGACACGGAACAGTAAAGGCAACAAATCGAACTTTTGTTGTTTTTACTGTTCTCGGTGCTAAATGTGACTTTCTTGACCTGGTCGTAACATGAAACTGGCTCGCTCGCCGACCTTGCTGAGAGTTATTCTTTCGTTCTTGACGGTAAGACCCTCGTTTCTCCAATCATCTTCTACTCAGTGTGCATTCATACAGGATGCTTCCATCTCATCGATCTTAGTGGGCTGGCTGACTGCACCATTCTACATCCGTTTCTACTCCACGCTCCGCTGTTCGTGACGACGATTGTTGTGTGATTATGAAAACTGAAAGAAAGGGACGCCACGCTGTTCACATTATCCCACATTTCAAGGGTGATCAGGTATTGTTTTCAACTTTGTTGCAGATGCATGCCTAGTTCTCTTTTTTGCTCGTACATCCGCTTCATCATTTCAGATCGTACGTTTATATGAGGATCAGCAAGTCTACTTTGGTGAATCATCTTTGGTTATTGTCTTTTGACACCAAGTGACTGCTTTTCCTAGACTCCCAACTTTGTCCTAGGCCCCGCTGACACCCCAAGTGTAGAGATTGGCGAAACGCCCCCTTCGCGCACGACAATCCAACACGTTGAACCATGGAGTGTCCTGCTCCCCGTTCCGCAGAGAGATGTCCAGGCCAACTGGGCCGTCCAGGACGCACCCCCAAGCATAGTACTCCTTGATGACATGTAGCATGGGGTCGCTATCGTCCAAGGTTGGGCCACCACAGACAGTCAGAGTTAGCTAAAGGACCGCCGCGAGACTTATTCCAACATTCCACTTAATAGACCATCCTCTATCCTCGTAGACGATGACGGCGATGGTGTTGATCGGCGAGGACCGTACACCGCTGTGTAATCCGTCACTGGAAGCGCACGGAATCAGAACCACGTCGGGCTATGGATACTGCCTTTGCTTTCTTTTTTCAAAGGTTACTCACCTGGAACAACCTTCGATATGATACTTTAGAAACAGGAGGAAGAAGCCGAAATGCGTTGACGTCAAGTCACTCGAAAGAAGGTTCAAGGGTGGTTGGAAACGAGTGAGTCATTACCACTGTCGTGGGCCTGATCGCGGTGGAGCATGTTATCCATTCGGTGCTGATACACTTGATGGTGATTTTGGTGATGAGTAGCGATCTATTGTTTCTTGGTCGATGGCTGTACCAGTTCAAGTATTGGTGTGGACTCGACATCGACGACCCTGTCCGTCTTGCTTGTATCGTGTCGCATGTCATATCCCGCGTCGTCATACTATGGAAAGCTGGATGGCCGTGCTCGTTCGGCGCAACAACGACTATACTCTGCAACGTGCAAGGTAATTGCATCGCTTGCGGTCACGCATCACCTCATTGTTCACCTTTCCACCCATGTCTGGCGTAGAATGACGGCGCACTAGGGTCATTCATTTATCGGAGGCTGTGGTTGTCCCAGGAAGTCAACCCGGTCTGGCATCGCAACCCCAACTCGCGTTTGTGCTGGGGTGAGTGGGTCTGTGGTGCGTACGGGTATCGTCACCCGGGGCTCGCTCAAGGAGCGGCACTCGGCGGGGATATTTCTTGAATGTCTTCCAGTCGCCGCTCACGAGGGGCCGGTAGGTACTCGCCATTCGCTGTAGGCGCCATCGACCATACGTCCCTACCGGCGTCAATGTCCATAAAGTCTTGTTCCACAGTCGGGGTCAGCATGGACACTGCGTCCCATCTGTCGGTACTACCTACCCGTCATTCTTGGTCAACAACGGCCGCATCAAACGGGATCGAGGTGCGTGGCAACAATAATGGTGAGAAGGGAAATGTTGTAGTCGAAGTTGTGCATTGTTCCCGTTGTTCTCTGCGTTGTCCCTTTGCTGATATGAGGCGTTTTCGGCGCGTGTTCAGGTACCCGGTGTCACTTCCACTGACAGAGGCGCTGACATCCGACGCAGACGAGATGCCGGTATGCCCAAGTTCGGAAGGGGTTGCTGCACTGCACATGTATAAAGGATATTTGCTGAAAAGTGTGGTTATGGTACAATGGATCCGACATATGTACATCGAAAGCATATGGTATGTATATGTACACAAGAGCATCGGCATTCAAATATGTAATCACGGACGATAGGCTGAACGATGGCGCCGCCATCATCCTCACACGCCCACGGCCTTGGCATCATCCGACCCAAACGATCTCGCGTGCTCGTTCCCCTCTCCAAGCGCCCTTTCTTCTTTCCGAACGAGCGCTTCGCGCGCGTCGGCGCTGACCGCACCAAATATGACGTCCATTTCTTCCAAACTGAGTCCCTTGGTCTCGGGTATCAACCTAGGGTCGTCAACCAAAACGTCGCCACTCCGTTTTTCCTTGTACTCACAGAGAAAAGACAGCCATACCCCCGATATTGATCGTGGCGAACAGTAGAAACAACTTGTACCCCAAGTTGGCTTCGAGCGTCGGAGTCACCTTGGACACGACGAAATCTAGCGCGGGAGCGTGCGTCAGACCTGATAGCGTACCGTATGGCACGCGACGTACTAAACAACCACTGCGATCCCGACGCGACGGAAAGCCCGTAGTGCCTCGTCCGGGTCGGGAAAATATCTGCCACGTACACCCACGGCAACGGACCCCATCCCATCGAATAAAAGCATACATAGATGTATAACATGGCAGCCATGGCCTTGGACGTGGGAGGCGGTGGTGGGACAGGCTGGCCAGGCGCAGGCACCACGACAGGATGCGTCTTGAGGATCGCGCCAATGATGAAAAAGGTGATGCCCATGCCGAGTGCCGAGATGAATAGCGAGGGTTTGCGACCTAGACTGTCGACGAGAAAAAAGACAAAGATGGTGGTGGCGATCACTTTGACGATGCCGTAGATGCCCGATGCGAGCAGGGAGTTGAGCGTTCCAGAATACCCAATCTAAGACGTTGTAGCAGAGATCGAGTGACGATGAGGGCAAGACTCACTGAACTGAATATCTGGGGTGCATAATACCCGACGGAATTCTGACCGCTCCATTGTTGCAAGACAAAGATGAAAAAGGCGATGACGAAACGGATCAAGTTGCCCTTGCCGAAAAAGGCTTCCCTGATACCGAGTCCCCGACGTGCTTCACGTTCTTCGTTGATGGCAGCCTCGATCTCTGCCATCTCGTGTCTCACCGAAGCGGAGGTGTGATGTTCTCTGCGAAGGTAGGCGAGGGTGCTGATGGCCTCGTCGATACGGCCCTTGGAGGCCAGCCAACGGGGTGATTCCTAGGGATGATGAGCTGCTACTCGGGTGGAAAACGAAGGGCTTGCCTTGACGGTGAACAACCCGAGACACATCAACCCCGCAGGAACGAGTTGAAAACCAAAGGGAATCCGCCACACATTGGGACTATTAGGTATGTGCAACCCAACGCCCACTGTATTCCCACCGATCAAACACAGTCGAGACACGACACGAGACGGAAAACGCACGATTGATAAAGTAGGAAATCATGACGCCAATCGCCACCATGATCTGGAACAAGCCTGTGATACGGCCTCGGACGTCCTTGGGTGAACACTCGGACACGTAGGCAGGTGCGACGGCAGATATACCGCCGATGCCAATGCCGGAGATGACGCGCCCACTGTAGATGTAACCGATGCCTCGGCTACCGCCTGCGACCGTGGTAAGGATCTACGAGTGTTGTCAGTGTGAAGAGTGCCTGGTCGTCAGGTCTACACGTACGGCACCGACGCAAAACACGAGGGTAAACCCGGCGAGGGTCCGCCGACGTCCAAAGTGTGCTGCGAGTGATGAGTATCGACGGACATAAAGACAAGAGAGATCGTCTACCTGAGAGGGGTGCACTTCCAAGAGCGCCAAAGAAGGCGCCGGCTTGAAGGACGGAGACGACGTTGGACGAGATGGCCACTTCTTTGCTTTTGTTGACCGTGCCGTCGGGACCGATAATGCCAAATTGCTGCTCAAAGTAGGGTTGAGACACGACCCCGCCTGCGATACCGCTGAGTGAATGGGTGAGCCACGGAATCTCGGATTGACTGGATCTCGGGCAGACGCACGTATCGTAACCAAACAGTACGATGCCCCAGTAGGCAACGAAGGCCAGCCCTGTTGATGATGCAATCGATAAGGTAAACAGACGGTCATCGTCGCGTGGCACTTACAGTATACGCGAATGTTCTTAAAGTCGACGAGTTTGGACGTCATGGTCAACAGAGGGAAAGCGGACCCGGTAGTACTTTGTCATCACAGTTGGCTTTTACCTCTAGCATCGGGTGAGAGAATGGTAGGGTCCGACGGGCCGGGTTGTGATGAGCGGGATTGTCACGAGAACATTGTCGTTGTTCTTCTCAGTGTCCTCCAGCTAGAAAGGTCGCAAAAAGGTCGTCTTGCACGTTGCACACATATACAACTACGTCCACGTTTCATCTCGTGTTTCAATCGAGAGTCGGCCGAAGAACACGTTCAACAAGTGTCTCATTACATAATCCCGGGTCAACGTTGCGATGAATTTAAAATTATCCAGATCTCGATCCTGTATGTGATGACAAATGAAATTCCCTTTTTTGGGTGAGCCAGTTTCCTTTTATTGCATGCTCGTCCGCTCGAAATCGCCGCAGAATCCCAATGATCACCTACCCGACGCGATTCACCGACGACAGTGATTCGTGGTCTGCGATTTTCAGACCTCCGCAGAACGAGTCTTTGCAAGAAAAGCAGGACCGCATCGCGAGACAGCAAGAAGCTGCCAGAATATCAAAGGAAATCGACGATGCCATCGAAAAGTCGAGGAAACAATTCGACAGACGCAAGAAAGCCATCAAGGTTCTCCTCCTCGGTCCGTCTCACACCATTGTACTAGCTGTCTCCTCATCTCCCTCCCAGGCCAGGCAGAGTCGGGCAAGTCCACCATGCTCAGAAGTACGTCTCTCCCTCCCCCTCGTCACAAGCACTCACTTCTCGACAGACTTCCAGCTCGCCTTTTGTCCCACCTACTTTCGCCGCGAGATTCCCATCTGGAAGGTCATCATACAGCTCAACCTCATCGGGTATGTTCTACCTCGCTTGCCCTTCTTTCCTCACTCTGCCACAGCTCCGTCAAGCGGCTGCTCGCCATCATCGAAGACGAGCTCGATTCAAACAACCGCGCCGGCCCTAACGACCAACCCATCGCTGGTCCTTCCTCACGCCCAAATACGTCCCGTCACGTGTCTCCCCCTTCTTCCCTCGCCATATCTACTATATCCAGGCACGTGTCTCTCGACCTCAAACGCGACTCGACAGACCCTCCCTTGACCCAAGCACACTTTACCCTTCGTCTCCGTCTCCTCCCCCTCCTCAGCGTAGAGACAAACCTTGCCCGTCAGCTCCTCCCCGAATTCGGCGGCGAGTCCCCACCACTCCCTTCGTCCACAGGTTGGACGAAATGGGCTTCCGGCTCAGGCGATCATCCCCTGCTCTCCGGTCATGGCGAGATCTGCGTCCGTGCCGGTGGCGCTTGGAAGTCCGTCCTAGAGCGTGTCGCAGGCACTCTCCGCGATCCCTCAGATATCCCGCAAGATGATATCCCCGATAACCCCTTGTCTCGGCACATCCAGCCTCGCTCGCCATCCTCGGGAAAATTCCCTCCCCGCAGCATACGTCCCCATCCCTCTGATCCGACCCCCCTGCTTGAAGCCCTCGCCTCCGATATCCACGCCCTCTGGACAGACCCCGCCGTAAAAGCCCTCTTGAAGCGCAGGGGTGTCCAAATGGAGCACAGCGCAGGTTTCTTCCTCAACGATGTCCTAAGGATCGGCCAACCCGGCTGGAAGCCCGACATAGGTCCGTCTCTCCAGTCTGCTCCCCATTCATGCTCTGACACATGGTAGACGACATTGTACGCGCTAGACTCAGGACGTTTGGAGTAGAAGAATATCGATTTTCGGTAGAGAACGGTGTGTCTTGTCTACCATCCTTATTCCCTCTGACATTTCTTCCTAGGTTCGGATTGGTACATTTATGACGTGGGTGGTAGCCGTTGTTCGAGGAGTCAATGGGTACCCTATTTCGATGATGGTGAGTCCGATCCTCTCCTGGCCGGACAGTCGTCTGATCTGGATATCTAGTCCAAGCGATCATATTTCTTGCCCCTCTGGTATTCAACCAGATGCTAGACGAAGATAAAATGACCAACCGCCTGGTACGTCCTTGCCCATTCTCCTTTGATGGCGCTCACCATACCCTCAGGAAGACTCGATTAGCCTTTGGAGAGAGATCTGTGGGAACCCCTTGCTTGCCCACGCCAACATTATTCTCTTTTTAAACAAAATGGACATTCTCGAGTCGACCCTCAAGGCCGGCGTCCAGGTAAAGACATTTGTACCCACCTACGGCTCAAACCCAAATAATATGGAACATGTCGTTCGATGTACGTCGCTTCTGTGCTTCGTTTCACTCCCACTCGCTGACGGGCTCTCCAACACAGACTTTCGCGACAAGTTTCGTGCATACCATGTGTGTCGTCATTCTGTTTCTCTGATGGCTGTGCCTGATGCCCTGGACAGAAACGTCTGTCGCCAAAGCAACGCTCCTTTTTTTGTCACGGAACATCTGCCATCGTACGTCTTCTTCCTTCCTTTCCGCAGCGCGTGCTGATGGTCTCCCCAGGACACGCAAGCCACGCAAACCGTTCTCTCAGGCGTACGAGAGGGCATCCTAAGAGGCCATCTCGAAAAACTTAGCGTCATCTAATCTCACGACCACGTATGTATGGCTCTTTTCGCATGCTGATCAATGTAGTTTTCTTGATCTACACGTATTTATCCTTTAACATGCACGGTCATTCGATATCCCTCTATATCATCATCCCTTGGAGGTTCCCGGTTGCCCTGCATGCACGCACACTTGATTTATGATAGATTAGATGGTGTATTAATCGTATCGCCGTATCTATAGATTCGTTTAATTGTGGAGACGCCAGCATCGCAATGTCCGAAGGTTTGAATGTAATGCAACGTAATCCACTGGCATGTCCTGTTTGGTTGCGCCAAGGTGGCATAGTTTAACCCCTGAGATATAGTCCGACAAGTCGGATCCCGTCTCCCAGATATGCCGACGCCGAGTCTCCTATTACTGTACATTGTCTTGGGACGGAGCGGAACAAATGATTAGACGCGATCGAGCGTCGGGCCGAGTTACACTCCGAGTCGGGCTCGAGGTGGATGTCGGTGAACGGAGTCCGAACCTTGAGCTTGATCGTTCGTTGCGACGCCCATGTCGGGGGGCGCAATGTGGCGCGCGGTGGCGACGGCCCCGACGCCCAGCCTCAGGCTGTGTCCCGCCGGGAGAACATGACTGTGTCGTGTCATGTCCTTGTCAGCGTGATCGCGTACCTATCCTCGCACACACACACAAGTCCGCCTGAGCGTTGTTGCACTGATGGCTTATCTGATGTTATCGTCATCGTCATCGTTGCGCCGCGATCAGCGTTTACGTTTCGCGCGCGCGCCCGTCGACGTGCGATCGGAGTCGAGGTGGATGTAGGGCGTGAGCGTGGCGGAGGCAACGTCGTATGGCGTACGGAGCGGAGCTCAGACCCATCCCGTCAAGGCACGCCGGGGTCCCATGACCTTGACACCCACACGTCCACGACGGCACCGGGCCGCAACCGCTCTAGTGTGACCCCGAGTCGGCATGGGGGTGAAATCAAGCCCACTGAGCGGCGCCCGACCCTATTCCGAATGCCAATGCCTCGATCACTGCCGGCGGTACGCTCAACTTGGGAGGAGTATGACTGAACACTTGCGGGTCGATCATTTGATCGCGGTAATCAGACAGCGTTACTACGGGTCTTTGTAAGCCTTTTTTTTTTTCCGACAGGAGACTCGACGGGACCGATGTCGGACGGAGTCATGCAGGATGATGCCATCCTGCTCCTTCCCGACACGAGGTAGGACATGCGCACGTCTCATCTAGTCATCATGATGAGCTATGGCGCCGTGCAACAGGATCATCGGGCGCACATGTGCCTCGCTGTCGGATGTGGACAGTGAACGACGTCACCTTTTGCTCAATACGGGTGGTGATCTCACACCTTGTGTTCATCCAAAGCCCATCGCGTCTCCCGGCCAGACTCGTCTCCGGGTGGTTTCGAAACAGTAGCCATCGTTCGTGCATGTTTCCTTTGCTACTTGGTCATGCTGCTCATCGCATACGCGTTGCAAGGTCTGACCTCCCCTCTTCCGGCAGGTTCACGTGAACAGGCGTACCACGCGTTCAAGGCCCCATGGTCGACGCAAAAGTCGGTTGCTTGCGAGCAAGACCCTTGGTGAGAGAACAAGGCTATCAAGGGCATTCGGTGATCAGCACACTCCACAGCCAAAGGTGAAGGCCAGTTTGGCTCGACGCACCTTACCCCGCCGTCGATTCCTAACTTGCCCGCGACGCGCCACGTATACGGGGACTCGTTTGCAACGACCCGCCGCCCGTTGCGCACTCGACCTGCAGCCACGAGATTGAGGTACATTTCCGTCCGCATCTTCAAAAATCCACTGCATTTCAGTGTGAGTGAACGCGACGAATCAATGTCAATCCAGATGTAAAGAACATGCGTCATTAGCTCCTTGGTGATACCCTCGGCCAATGGCTGTCACCGCCACAGAGGTCCATACAAGTACCTCCCTCGACACTGGTAAGGGAGCAAACACTATTGACTTCAAAGGAGGGCATGACGCGAAGGTGTCCAAGGGGAAAGAAATCATAGACTCTGGATGCCTTCTGCGGACAGATCCTTGTCACACGCATGGGTGCGATCACCATGCCGCCCCTCGGTATGCACTCACCCAGGTCAGCCTCGACTAGTTGACCATTGGCTATGAGCGAGGCGCCGAACCAAGCAGTACTGCTAAGCCAGCCAGAAAATGAGAATTCAACTCGATGCTCGAGGGATAGTCTCCTAAAAATACATTCAAGTGTGAGCCGCTAGGAACGCTATAAAGGAGCAAAGTAGGGAGGTAGGGAAGGGGAATATTAAGACACATGGCAGGTCTATGCAAACCTCTCGTGTCGCTTTCCATTGGACAATGAAGATAAGCCAAGAAACTTGTTGACGTATTGATCCACTTTCGGGAGACTCGAGTATGTACCTATGGGATACGAGACCCATGGGCAGGGCGATGTTGCTCCGTGAAGCCTCGGGGACCGTAAGCCGAATCTCCATTCATGCCTCTTGTCGCCGACCATCACGGATGAGCTCGACGCTGTCTGCTGTGAGGCAAGACTGATTCTCCAGACTTTGGGGGTCGATGTCGGGTTTCCGACCAAAGGATTTTGGCCAAACGCTCATTTCCTGCGGGGCCTTGGAATGCGGATGAAAAACTTGGGACCTTGGAGAAATGTGTCGGTCGGTTGGAAGAGTTACAACCTCGACCGACACACTGAACCAGTGTAGCCCAGACTCTGTAGCCGACATCATCAACCGCCAAACCTGCGCAAACACTACAAGTAGTATGATCCGCCGCTGGATTGCGAAGCCGACGGGAACCCCTTCTGAAAAGTTGGCAAAGAAAAGTGCTGTTGCACAAACAATAACTGCCTACCAAAGTTAAGCACCTCGTTCCGGCGTCGATTCCGGACGACGCCATCTCATAACGGTATCAGTGTACCGCAGAACGATACAGTGAACATTGTTTAGGGTCCAATCCAAAAATACCGTGGCGGCAAGAGCGGAGCCAATGCGGCGGTGCGGCGTTTCCATGATTCCAACTAACGCCCTCTACTTTGGCGGCTACCACGCAGCGAGTGAGCCTACAAAGCGTTCCAAGTCCGAGTCCAAGTCAAAACATGTGCCCTGGCGCTAGGCTGACCTTTGCCCATCCTGGTGCGGTAATTTCAAGGCGGCTGGTACTATGTCCCTAGTACTGGACGTTTGCAATCGTTGGCAGTGCCTTCTTGCTTCTCTAACTCCATCTGTAAGGTTAGGCTAGCCTGAGGGTTCTCGTGATCCAGAACTCAATTCGATCTTCAAGTTGCCAGATGACCAGGGGTTATACTCACCGCCCACTTGGAAGTGGACAAGTGGCGTTTTAACTAGGCATTGTTTGGAAGTCCAGTCCGTGACTCCTGACAGAAGTTGACGTTACTAAAGTTAGACGTCATAGCAGTGATTCACTCCTTCAACCTCTTTCAAAGCAACAAACCCGTTTACCAGTGAGCTTTCCGTTTGCAAAGGTATGACTTACAATTCAAAACGAGTTTGACGGCAAGTCAGTAGGCCCAGGGGACTCAATAGTTCGTCCCTCCAAGTAGGTCGGCAATCAACATCTGAGCGACAAGAATTTGATCCAGACTGCTTTGGATCAGTCCGTGACTACGGGATCAAAATAGTGGTTTCAAACCATTACGTTGGGTTGGCAGCTCATGGCAACGCACGGCAAACTTACGGTTAACAAAGTTTGGTAACAATTAGTCACAGATGAAGATAGTCGACGAGATTATCAGTCCTTATCATAGCATGGAATCACACTGACTACAGTCAAGCCTCATCATCCAGTTCAAAACGCGGAATTGTAAAGTAACTAGGCACGAAGTCACATTTCGTAGTCGTAGTTAAACTCTGAGGAACCTTCCCATCCTTGTGGCATTCCGGAGCTACTGGAGTTCCCATACAGTCCTAGGTGATGTGGGATAGCGGCAGTGCTGCTGCTTGCCATGGCCACGCCAGAGGTGAGTGTTGAGAAGGGATTTGTATTGGGTGCAGAAGAATGGTGTGCAGGTGTAGACGCCAGAGTTGAGCTTTCGTAAGCAGCAAGCTCACCAGCAGATGGGATCAAGATTCGATTGCGGCCTTTTCGAGGCGAAAGCTGGTTGCCTCGCTGCAATCTCAGTCTTTCTCTGTTGATTCAAGTTGAATATCCATTGAGTTACTTGAACACGAGCAGCAAACTACAAGAAAGTGACTTACAATCCACGTTCATGGAGATAGTCCATGCGGTGAGAAAGCGCTTTCCCCACTGGCGTAGCATTGTCGATGGCCGCCAGTAGGGATGTGTAGTAATCTTCAAAACATGGCGCATACTCCTTTCCACTAAAAGCGACTTTCTCACCATATGACTCACGATCTAATGCACATCGAAGCTGTCGTGGAGTAGCCATTAGGAATTTCAGTATGGTTTTTAATATTTTGTACTTACCGCCACGGCAGAGAAGGCATACATACGCAACGGTGTGGTTGAGACATTTTCAGAACATTGGTGTTTCATGGGGCTGTGATCGTGGGTATACCAAAACTCGACATGAAATTGTTCGAGTTGGTGGTTGCCAAACCATCGGACAACTCTGCGCTGTGAATTGCAATAAATAGTAATGACAGTACGAATGGTCGTTGGACTTACCTCCGGATCATGCTCATGCATGAAGAAATGAGTAAAACTGGAAGGATTAGTGATCCGTTCGTTTTCTTCCATTTTCCACTGGAGGAGGCGTTCCGGATCTGTTGCTAGTGTTGGATCGCTAACCACAAAAAAACTTCTTGCAATATGCCCCGCTCTGTCTGCTAATTCTCCGCGAAAGCGCGTGAGTGCATTGATTAGCTAGTGGGTTGTTGTGTTAGTAGTCAAACACGGAGGTTTAATTGACGAGATGTCTACTTACTAATGTCTCGACTCCTGTGGTTTTCTCAACAGCTGTAGCAGGCGATTAGAAATGATGCAGAAAGGTTGTGAGAAACCTACTCTGGTTCTTGGCACTGGAAGCTTGTAAAAGGACTTCGCGTACGGTTGCGCTCCATGCTTTGCGGTTGGTTTTGTGATCAGTGAGCACGGGCCATCCTATACGCATCACCATCTCATTGATCATCAGGGTTCGGGCCTCAACAAGGACCGCTTGATCCGCTTCGGAATAAAATCCCCACTTTGAAGCAGATTTTGCCTTGGGACCCTCTGAAGCACGTGAAGTAGAGACAGCCGATGAATGAAGGGAGGCGGCAGAATTGGGGCGTGTGGCCAAGCGTGATGCACGTGCAGATGCATAAAGGGAATTTCCGAATCTGTGGAGGCGAACTTGAGATGGTAGCTTCGAGCCAGTTGAGATTTCCTGAAGCTGGTTGGTTGTGTTACTTTTAGGCTGTCACCCGGCATTGTGAGCAGTTTCCGGTGCTAATCAGTGGGTACTCACATGGATCTCATTTATTGCCCTCATCCTCTGATCCATGATGTTTCCAGCGGGAGTTGATCCATGGACAGGTGCCTGGGAGGATGTTGCGGCAGGTACTGATTTGGGAAGATAGTGCAAAGGTGTACCAGATGGGAAATCAGCACTGGACACGGTGGACACGGACGATCCATGAGCTGACACCTGCGATGTTGAGGCAGGTACCGATGTCAGAAGATACTGCGGTGGTGCGCCAGGTGGGAAACCAACATTAGATACGGTGGATGGAGTGGTAGATGTGAACCATGTGGGAGCTTGCTCGATATCGGGCTGTGGGAGTGGTAGTATCCCACTCCCAAGACTCTGTTGCAGAGGCGGACCTCCGTACGGGATGGGCTGAAAGGGTGGAATAGAGGAGGACGCAACAGCGTGTGTGGTAGCATTCCCACGACCACGGCCGCCACCTCCCCGCTCAGGCTGGG
>JBBPSJ010000220.1:0-40785 GCA_038093535.1 Boletus reticulatus
GGTTGTCAGGTGATACATCGGTTGAGTAATGACACTATCCCTCGACAACACTGTACAGCACATCTTTGAGATTCGATGATACAAAGGCACCACAAAACATATGTAGTCCACCCAAACTCGTAATTCAAAGACCTACATGAATGAATGGAATCCATGTGAGGAACGACGCCTCCCCACTCTCTCGAAGAATACCAACAGCTTCGTGCAACGCGCGTGCAGCCTCCCGATAATCTGGCCTTGTGCCATTCCAAAACAAATACTTGTATACCTCACCCGCCACGACAGGCGCATGCCAGTCACTGATCGACCACATCGTACCAATCACTCCACCATAACCTGCAAACAACATCCCCGCTGCGATATGGATCGCCTCGTCGGAAAGACCCTCGTCGCCCGTCGCTGTCTGACAGGCGGACAAAAAGGCAAGCCCACCACGAGTACGGGACAGTCCGATGATGTCTGATATCTTCAAGCGTCGTCCATCGGCAAGACAAAGACCGCTATCAGTTGGCTTTGCGGCATCTTGGATTCCGTGACATGCGAAATGGACCCAGTCAGCATCCTTCATCAAGCCAAGGACTTCCTCCACAGTGCCGATAGAAGATTCTAGGAGGGTGGTACATGCTGAAGGCGAATTTTCAACTACTGTGCTGATTTGTTTCAATTCCCGTGCTACACCTTCAAGGTGGTTTTGGCCGTCGGAGGGCGGTTGAGGGACAAAAAGGAGTCGCAGATCGCCACTTGGTGCCACGGAAGGAGAGGGTGATTGCATAAGAATGTTGAGAGTAGGGATGTATGACGAAACCACAAAATCGGAGACTTTGTGCCCAGATGAGGAATATTGAGTACCATATAAACCAGCTGCATGGGGAGGAAGGAATACAAAAGGGCCAGTAGAACACCAGAAAATGCGTGACAGGTCCCCGGGAGTCTAATCGGAGAGATGAATGGGTGAGCTGTGAACTAAAGTGACACGACAGCACATACTGGAAAGGCCAAGGCGTCCAGGACTGGTTTGACAATCGCGTTCCACAAGGTGGATAGGAGGGATTCCCAGCTGCCACCACCACTTGTTGCAAGTTTCCCTTTCCTGTCGTCAAAGCATGCAATACGAGCATTTCCAAGCAATGCACGCAGCGTGTTCTGAAGACATGCGGCCCACTGAAAGTCGAAACCAGGAAGCGGGACATGAATTACATGATCGATGTCGGCAAGAACGATCAATGCATCACATCGAGTTTCTGCGGCGTTGAGCATAACGACTGGTCCGGAGTGTGCTGACGCACGGAGCTGACGGATGTCTTTAGGGAGGAGGAAGCGCTCGAAGCCAGGAAGACGTCGTATATCCTGAAGCAGCTTATCCCGATCGATCGCAAGCCTACGGTGTCTATCAGCTTCTTGCTGCAATGTCTGTGCAAGATGCATTGCATCATGAATTGAATGCGAGAAGGTGGTCAAAGATTTTTCGCGAATGGCACCAGCATCATCTAATGCAGCCGACAGTTCCCGAAGTCTGCGGGCATGGTCTGGGTGAACAGACGACAACTGCTCATAAGAGCCACGAAGCTGGAGGAGCTCCCCTCAAACAATGGAACGCCCTTGCTCGAGCCACTTGACAGCAAGTTCTGGGAATCCCGAGTCTAAAGCTGCTGCAGCTGCCTCGCGCACAACATTGGCGCCCCGCTTGAGTTCTGCATAACGGTGGGCAAGGGGAAGGCCAATCCATGCAAGTTGGGGAAGGAGGTTAATAGCAATAGAATATGCACGTAGGAGAGAGGGATGGTGCATATGTCGAGCACATAATATCCAATTGCGCAATGCATGGAACCAAGATTTGATGGGGCCAATGGGAAAAGAAGCAGAATGGGAATACAGGGAAATTGCGTCCTCGAGATCGCTCAGTTCCCCAAGGCGCTCGAACCGAGCTTTGAAGGAGTTCCCGAGGTTTTTCAGCATGAAGGGCTTGTCAGAGTGACCATCAGGGGTGAGTTGGACGGCATCCCTGAGTGTCGAAATTACATCCTCGAGATCGCTCAGCTCTCTGAGGCGCTCGAAACGAGTCATGATGGAGAGACCAATGTTGTTAAGCATACCGCGCTTCTCGGGGTGACCATCAGGAATGAGGTCACTGGCTTCACTGTGTATGGAAATGGCATGCTCGAGATCGCTCAGCTCCCCGAGGCGCTCGAAACGAGCTCCAAAGAAGAGCCCGAGATTGTTCAGAAAAGTCGGCTTATTATGGTGACCGTGAGGTATGAGCACAACAGCATCCTTGAGTATTGAAATCGCATCTTCGAGATCGCTCAGCTCCCCGAGGCGCTCGAAACGATCTCTCAAGGAGAGACCGAGGTTGTTCAGACAACCCGGCTTGTCAGGGTGACCATGAGGCGTGAGGACAACAGCATCCCTGAGTGTCGAAATAGCATCCTCGAGATCCCCCAGCTCTCCGAGGCGATCGAAACGAGTACTGAAGCAGACACTAAGATTGTTTAGACGACCCGGCTTGTCAGGGTGACCATGAGGGGTGAGGACAACAGCATCCCTGAGTGTTGAGATGGCATCCTCGAGATCATTCAGTTCCCCCAAGCGTGCGAAGCGAGTGATGAAGGAGATACCGAGGTTGTTCAGACAACCTGGCTTGTGAGGATGATCGTGGGGGGTGAGAACAACAGCATCCCTGAATGTCGAGATAGCATCCTCAAGATCGCTCAGTTCCTCAAGGCACTCGAAACGAGATCTGAGGGAGTGACCGAGGCTGTTCAGACGACGCGACTTGTCAGGGTGACCATGTGGAGTGAGGACAACGGCATCCTTGAGCCTCGAAATTCCATCCTCGAGATCGCTCAGCTCCCCGAGGCAGCGGAAACGAATGACGAAGGAGCTCCCAAGGTTAGTCAGACAGTTCGGCTTGTGAGGGTGACCATGAGGCGTGAGGGCAACAGCATCCCTGAGTGTTGAAATGGCATCCTCGAGATCGCTCGGCTTTCTGAAGCGCTCGAAACGAGTTCTGAGTGACAGACCAAGGTTGTTCAAACGACCCGGCTTGTCGGGGTGACCATGAGGGGTGAGGAAAACAGCTTCCCTGAGTGTCGAAATGGCATCCTCGATGTTGCTCAGCTCCCCGAGGCACTCAAAACGAGTGATGAAGGAGAGACCGATGTTGTCCAGATGACCCGGCTTATCAGGGTGCCCTTGAGGGGTGAGGGCCGAAGCATCCCTGAGTGTCGAAATCGCATCCTCAAGATCGCTCAGCTCCCCGAGGCGCCTGAATCGCCACAGCAATGCCGCGCCAAGATTATCTAGTCCTGCACGATACCTGTCATTCCAGACCCCAGTAGATCTGACCGACTCTTGTAAAACTGTGATTGCACGTTGAAGGTCGGCTAGATCACCGTGTTGCTGGAAAGACTTCAACAGCTGAACACTTGAGCTCCATGGGTCCTCGTCTGTGAACTGTGACCCTGAACCCGAGTCCACCAACGGCTGGCTACTCGTATGACCAGGACCAACTCTATCCTCGGCATACAGTTGCAGCATGAAGGCCACAGCTCGCATTTCGTAACTGTCGGCGTCGCTGAGCCTCATCGTCTCATGCAGCAATCCCTCAAACTGTGCTCCATCCACTTCGTCACCCTGTTTCTGAAATCGCGCCAAATATAACGCAGCCAACTGAATCAACGTGAATTGACGATCCGCATGGCCAACAGGACGGGTGGCAAGTGCGTTGCGGTACAGGCTAATGGGAAACTCGAAGGAAGTATTCGCGTCGTCGACCTGACAGAGGATGAATTTAGCTGTCGCGAGGTTCGACTGAGCAGCAGCACGACAAGGATGGTTTGGTGGACAAGTACCGAGCGCCTGCTCAAACTCTGCAACAGAACGCTCCAGGTCTCGTCTTTCCCCATGCTTCCGGTAACGCGAGAGAGCGCTGTGGCCACGATTCGTTGTGTCTTCCAACTCATTCGTGGTATTTGTGATTGACTATAGACATGTAATGATCAATGGGGACCGTGTTGATACGAGTCGCGTGCTTACACAAGAAGGATCAAGTACCCTCGATGCTATTGAATCGCTGTTCTCGCTATCGCGCCGATCGACAATCACAAAAATCGATGAACACGGGGATACAATGTCGCCATCCTTTGGAAAGAAAGTGAACGCTGCCAAGGTGTGAGTACCCGGACATTCTGCGCAATGCCGTTCCACTCACGAATCTGTTTTCCACTGCACTCAAGTACTTGTTTCACGGTGATTGTCAACTGTCGCAGCTGCTCGCCAGTACCCAACATGGGCTGGCATTCAAAGGATGCGTAGATCTCGAGACAAACGGTTGCTGATGGATCAGACGGTCTAGGAGCTCTGTAAGTACTGATCCAGGTTAACAGGAAGGGAACTCACATTGGGAGTGGCTTGTTCCATTCGACGGCATCATCCTGTACTGACGAACACTTATTTTCCGTTCTCCATTCAAGGCCACTGTGACGGATGATGGTGTAAAAGCTAGCGGGAAAGCGTCGGAGGCCAAGGACGACATCTGTCGCTCGAATATCTACCTCATCATTAGCAATTTTCGCAACCCACGTGACGAAAAGAATTTGTACTTGTAATGACGGTTTCCTCCTTGCCTCGAAATTCCTGCCTCGCACACTGGAGGTCCGAGTCAGCGTCAGAAGAACTGGGCTGTACAGTGTTTTATTTTATAACATCGTAGTCAGTCGGCAAA
Organism: Boletus reticulatus; assembly: GCA_038093535.1. Classification (NCBI taxonomy): domain Eukaryota; kingdom Fungi; phylum Basidiomycota; class Agaricomycetes; order Boletales; family Boletaceae; genus Boletus; species Boletus reticulatus. The sequence goes on from JBBPSJ010000220.1 coordinate 4,724, forward strand.
TCAGCAACCAAGTTTCCATAACCCACAGTTGGCACACGAGACTGCGACGTTCTTGATTCAAGCTGTGGCTGTTTGTCTCTGGCGTCCAATTTGCTAGCCATGGCAGCTTAGACCGGAGAGGTGAGCTGCTGAGGTCCTAGTCCTGGCCCTTATAGAGATGTGCACGGCCAGGGTCGGGCTCAAGTAAAGCCCGGGTCGGATCGGGCTTGCAAGGGCTTCCGCTTTCCGCAGCAGCACTACAATAAATCGAACCTTTTTCATTATCTTGGCTGGGAAGCCTGAGCATGGATAACCATCGAGAATATACCTGTGCACACTTGCAGGTGGCATGCTTCTAAGAGCTGTGGATTAGGTTTGGTCTCCAGTGGTTTCAACAATTTGCATTGCATAACAGTCGGCGACTTGTCCGAGTCACGGTCCGCCGGGTGTGCACGCTGGTGCCAGTGTGTCTTCTGGTTCGTATGGCTCATCTTCCCGAAGATAGAGATGGGTGCATCGTCAAACTGAGTATGGATCGTTTCGTGCTACAAGTTGGTGACCCTGCCATTGATTCAATGGCACATCAAAAAGCCCCCTTTGCAATCCAATACCCTACCCACGCATCCGCCTCCACCTCGCCAATCGCCCGCATATTCGTCATCGTCGCACTCACCGTCCGCGCCTTGGCAGTACCAAAGTTGGTCATCCCAGTCACCCTCCGTGGACGGTGGCACCCATGCCCAGGTTCCGAATAGCCTCATCCCCGCGCGACAACACACCTTGATGGCAGGCTGTACGTGCCAAGCACGTTGGCGATGATCGGTCAGTGGTAGCTCACGATCTTGACCAAGTCGTCTGCCGAAGCGTTCTCAGCTTTCCTCTCCAACATCGAGAATCAAAGTTCCCCAAACGGAACGATCGGGAGGACGTCTGCGCCCGTGAGCGCCTTTCGCTTGATGATCGAACGTCGCATGAACACGATGATCTGAACCCAGGGCGCATTGCGTGGGTTGACAATGTTTAGTGCTGGCGGTGGTGACTCTTTGGAAAATGCGGCCCCCATGATGGCAGAAGCTACCTCTTCCTCGCACAACCACGACACGCCCGGGAATCAACGTCAGCACCCATAAAAAGCAACGGGGGATAGGATCAATAGGATCACTTACACCGGCGTCTTCCGGGGGCGACACTGGATTTGGCGATGATCGGGAACCAATCCGTCGTGGCACTCTCGTCCGACGAACGGAGGGGTCGGACCTCGTGCTTTGAGATCAAGCACACGACACAAGTACTACAAGGAAAAGAACGGATAATAGGCACCATCATAATGTGCGTCGTGATACTATGCAATGCTCTCATCCATCTACGCATAGACAAAAGACACCTGCGTCACCAAGCATCGCGTCAATCAAACGTTGAACATCGACAAGCCCTAAGCAGCCAAGACCACGTTCGAGAAGACAATGCGATGACACGTCGTCTACCAAGGGCCTACTCAAATATGTATATACACTCCTCTTCACGCGTACGTTCTAATATTTTCTCCCCTTGCACAACCAGGGAGATCCAACGACATGTACCATACCTGTTTATCGACGGGCGTTGCGCTGCACCACCACAGCGCGTCAAGGCCACCGCCTCTCATCACGTTTGCATTTCGAATGCACACAATCAATGGACGACTCCGAGCCATCGAGCATGAAGACCGGATAGATTTTCTCAGGTGATACATCAGTCGAGAACAACGTGCAGACATGATGGAGTAATGACACCATCCCTGACAATACTGTACAGTCTGACATTTCTGAGCTACGATGATACAAAGACACCACAAAACATATGTAGTCCACCCAAATTCGTATTCAAAGACCTACATGAATGAATGGAATCCATGTGAGGAACGACGCTTCCCCACTCTCTCGAAGGATCCCAACAGCTTCATGCAACGCGCGTGCAGCCTCCCGATGATCCGGCCTCGTGCCATTCCGAAACAAGTATTTGTATACCTCACTTGCCGCGATGGGTGCATGCCAGTCGCTGATCGACCACATCGTACCAATCACGCCACCATAACCCGCAAACAACATCCCCGCGGCGATATGAATTGCCTCGTCGGAAAGACCTTCGTCGCCCGTCGCTGTCTGACAGGCCGACAAAAAGGCAAGCCCACCACGAGTACGGGACAGTCCGATGATGTCTGATATCTTCAAACGTCGTCCATTGGCAAGACAAAGACCGCTATCAGTTGGCTTCGCAGCATCTTGGATTCCGTGGCATGCGAAGTGGACCCAGTCAGCATCCTTCATCATGCCAAGTACTTCTTCCACAGTGCCGACAGAAGATTCTAGGAGGGTGGTACGTGCTGAAGACGAATTTGCAACTACTGTGCTGATGTGTTCCAATTCCCGTGCTACGCCTTCAAGGTGATTTTGTCCATCGGAGGCCGGCTGAGGGACAAAAAGGAGGTGCAGGTTTCCACTAGGTGGTATGCTGGAATCGTGCAATCGTGCAAGGATGGTGAGAGTAGGAATGTATGACGAAACCGCGAAATCAGATATTTTATGGCCGGGTGAGGAATACTGCGTGCCGTATAAACCAGCTGCATGGATAGGAAGGAATACAAAAGGGCCAGTAGGACACCAGAAAATGCGTGACAGGTCCCCGAGAGTCTAATTGGAGATATGAATGCTCTGCATTCAAGCGACATGATAGCACGTACTGAAAAGGCCAAGGCGTCCAGGACTGGTTTGACGATTCCGTTCCACAGGGTAGATAAGAGGGATTCCCAGCTGCCATCACCCACTCTTACTGGCTTCCCCTTCCTGCTGTCGTCAAAGCGTGCAATACGAGCATGCCCAAGCAATGCCCGCAGCGTGTTCTGAAGACGTGCGGCCCACTGGAAATCGAGACCAGGAAGCGGGACATGAATGACATGATCCACATCGGCAAGAACGATTAATGCATCACATCGATGTTTTGCGGCGTTGAGCATAACGACTGGTCCGGAGTGTGCTGACGCACGGAGCTGAGGAAAGTCTTTAGGGAGGAGGAAGCGTTCCAAGCCAGGAAGGCGTCGTATCTCCTGAAGTAATTTATCTCGCTCGATCGCAAGCCTATGGTGTCTATCAGCTTCTTGCTGCAACCTCTGTGCAAGAGGCATTACACCATGAGTCGATTCCGAGAAGGTGGGCAAAGATTTTTCGCGACTGGAACCAGCATCATCTAATGCAGTAGACAGGTCGCGAAGTCTACGAGCATGATCCGGATGGGCAGACAACAACTGGTCATAAGTGCCACGAAGCTGGAGGAGCTCCCCCCAAACAATGGAACGCCCTTGCTCGAGCCACTCGACAGCAAGTTCTGGGTATCCCGAGTTCAAAGCTGCAGCGGCTGCCTCACGCACAACATCGGCACCTCGTCTGAGTTCTGCGCAACGGTGTGTGAGGGAAAGGCCAATCCATGCAAGTTGGGGAAGGAGATGAATGGCAATAGAATGTGCACGAAGGAGGGAAGGATGGTGTACGCGTCGAGCACATAATATCCAATTCTGTGACGCACGGAATCGAGCACTAAAGGGGCCAATGGGAACGGATGCAGCATGGGAATATAGGAAAATTGCATTCTTGAGATCACTCGGCTGCCCGAGGCACTCGAAACGAGCTCTGAAGCAGCTCCCGAGGCTGTTCAGACGACTCGACATGTCAGGGTGACCATGAGGTGTGAGGACAACAGTATCGCTGAATATCGAAATGGCTTCCTCGAGATCACTCAGCTCCCTGAAGCGCACGAAACGAGTAAGGATGGAGAGACCAAGGTTATTCATACAAACCGGCTTGAGAGGGTGACCATGAGGGGTGAGGACAACAGCATCCCTGAATGTAGAGACACTATCCTCGAGATCGCTCAGCTCCCCGAGGCGCTTGAAACGAGTATTCAGGGAGATACCAAGGTTGCTTAGATAATCCCGCCTGTCAGGGTGACCGTTAGGCGTGAGGACAATCGCATATCTTAGTGTCGAAATTGCATCCTCGAGATCGCTCAGCTCCCCGAGACGTTCGAAACGAGCTATGAGGGAGAGACCGAGGTTATTCAGACAAGTCGGCTTGAGAGGGTGATCATGAGGGATGAGGACAACAGCATCCCTGAGGGTTGAAATGGCATCCTCGAGATCGCTCAGCTCTCCGAGGTGCTCGAAACGGATCATCAAGGAGCCCCCAAGGACGTCCAGACAAATCGGCTTGTTGGGGTGGCCATGAGTTGTAAGGACAACAGCACCCCTGAGTATCGAAATCGTATTCTCGAGATCGCGAAGCTCTCCGAGACGCTCAAAACGATTTCTGAAGGTGAGACCGAGGTTGCTTAGAAAACCTGGCTTGTGAGGGTGACCGTAGGGCACGAGGACAACAGCATTCCTGAGTGTCAAAATGGCATTCTCGAGATCGCGAAGCTCCCCGAAGCGCTGGAAACGTTCCTTGAAGGAGAGACCGAGGTTGTTCAGATAACCCGGCCTGTCGGGGTGACTGTGGGGCATGAGGGTAACAACATCCCTGAGTGTTGAAATCGCATTCTCGAGATCGCTCAGCCCCCCAAGGCGCTCGAATCGCATCAACAATGCCCCACCAAGATTCCCTAGTCCTACGCAGGACCGTTCATCCCAAACCGAAACCGATCTAACCGAATTTTGTGAAAGTGTGATTGCTTGCTCAAGGTCGGCCAGATCACCGTATCGTTCGAAAGACCTCAATAACTTGGCACTTAAGTTCCATGGGTCTTCGTCGGTTAACCGTGACCCTGAATCCAAGTCCACCGACGATTGCCCACTTGCATGACCAGGGCTGACTCTATCGTCGGCATACAGGTGCAGCATGAAGGCCGCAGCTCGCTCTTCGTGATTGTCAGTGCTGAGCCCCATCGCCTCATACAGCAATGGCTTAACCCGTGCTCCATCGTCTTCGTCCCCCTGTCCCTGAAACCGCGCCAAATGCACCGCAGCCAACTGAATCAACGTGGATTGGCGGTCGGCATGGCCGACAGGACGAGTGGCAAGCGCATTGCGGTACAGGCCAATGGGAATCTCGAGGGATGCATTTCCGTCGTCGATCCGACAGAGAATGAATTTGGCTGTCGCGAGGTTCGACTGAGCGGCTGCACGACAAGGATGGTTCGGTGGACAAGTACTGAGCGCCCGCTCAAACTCTGCAACAGAACGCTCCAGGTCTCGTTTTTCACCATGCTTCCGATAACGCGAGAGTGCATTGTGGCCATGATTCGTTGCGTATTCTAACTCGTCCGGGGTATCTGCGGTCGACTATAGACATACAATGATCAATGAGGATTATGTTGACACAAGTTGCCTGCTTACAGAATGAGGACCGAGCACCTTCGACGCTCTTGAATCACTGCTCTCGCTATCGCGCCGTTCGACAGTCACAACAACAGATGAACACGGGGATACAACGTCGCCATCCTTTGGAAAGAAAGTAAACGCTGCCAAGGTGTGAGTACCCGGGCATCGTGCAAACTGCAATTTCGCTCACGAATGCGTCCTTTGCTGCGATCTAATAGTTGTTTCGCGGTGACTGTCAACTTTCGCAGCAGCTCACCAGTACCCAACATGGGCTGGCATTCGAAAGATGCGTAGACCTCGAGACGAACGGTTGCTGATGGATCCGACGGTCTAAGGGCTCTGTGAGTACTAATGCAAGTTAACAGATGGAGAACTCACATTGGGAGTGGATTGTTCCATTCGATGGCATCATCCTGGACTGACGAACGCTTATTTTCGGTCCTCCATTCAAGGTCACTGTGGCGAATGATGGTGTAAAAGAGGGCGGGAAGGCGTCTGAGGCCAAGGATGACATCTGTCGCTCGAATATCTACCTCATCATTAGTAAACTTTCGACTGGGTAGAGAAATGAGCTGCGCACTCGTGATCATCATCCCTTCTCTTTCGTCCATGTGCGTAACAGAGCACGACAGAGACACCCCGTCCTGTGGTTGGTCCCCGAGTGCAGGGTCTCCCCCTTCCACTTGCTCCTGCGCAATACCAGAAAAAGAAGACTCGTCCTGTGGACCGTTCTCCTGTTCAGACTTTTTCTCCTTCCCGTGTTCCTGTGCAGCACCCGAAACCGAAAGTCCGTCTTGTGGCTGATCCTCGGATCCGGATTCCCCACCTTCTTCCGGTTCCTGTCCTACACATTGGGGGTAAGGGTTAGAAGTATCGGAGGCTTGTGTGTCGACCTGCAGGATAGATCAGCTGGCAAACCAGCAGTGACCTCTCGAGACCCACAAACAGGGTGCTATGCGGCGGCGTGCCTGGTTCGGATTGCAGTCGTTCAAATCCGGTGCTCGATCTGTCAGTCACTGTCGGTTAGACTGCGAAATCATACAACGAGTGACATACCTGGGGCGCATTAAAGCCCATACTCGCTTCCACCATAAACCGAACCTCGACCACATTGACATGCTTGGTTCTTGTTGCGCCGGTCGTTCTTCTCCAGTACCCGATCTACCCGCCAACGCTACTTTGAATCGGGAGTTGTGAAATAATGCACCGAGACATACGTGGAGCCTGAGCGGAGTGAGGTCCATAGGCGCTTCCACATTAGCACAAACCTCGTCCTCCTCGACATCGTCGATTCCGATTCTGGTTGTTCTTGTGCAGTGATCAATCTGCGATTCATTTTGACCAGGAAGGTGGGTTGTTGAAGTACGCAGCGAAGGATGTGCCGAGCGTTTATAGGCCCTTACTGGACCCTGGTTTCCACACAAGGCGTGACTACGGAGCAGTGCATGTCAGTACAGGAGAAGGATCATGATGTTACGACACACCTTCTGTGCCTATCCAGTGGTCCTATTCGTCTCCGTGTCGATCTGTGCGACCCTCACAATCTAGAGAAAGTGAGCTGTAGCCTTAAAACTGTGCGATGAGGTAAATAGTACCTGGCGCTTTCCATACGTGCTTCCAAAGCAAATGAAACCTTGTCTACGAACTTGGTCTTGAATGCTACGCACTGTAACTTGCCGCGCGCTTGATCATCGTGGTCCTTCTCCATGTCGTATGCCCCCGCTGACGCCTTCTCCAGGAGTCGAGTCGAATGTCGAGAGAACGTGCGCCATATGAAGCAGTGGTCGACGCAAGCGGGTCATGGTACAGTCAGAGCGCTTCTGCGGTTGCAAGAGGAACTTGAACTTGATGGTCGCGTGGCTTGCTCAAGGACCCACACGACAGTTTTTGAGAGGTCCCGGTCAAGGTTAATGCGGTTAGAGCAGTGCGCGAAGTAATGAGATCCACGGTCACGGTGTTACACGTGGTGATTCATCAAACACCCTATCGTACACCTCTCTTAGTACTACAAACTACCTCCCAATAATTCCGTCCACATCAAAAAGCCCCCTTTGCAATCCAATACCCCACCCACGCATCTGCCTCCACCTCGCCAATCGCCCGCATATTGGCCATCGTCGCACTCACCGTCCGCACCTTGCTAGTACCAAAGTTGGTCATCCCAGCCGCCTCCGTGGCACCCACACCCATGTTCCGAATAGCCTCATCTCCGCGCGACAACGCACGGAAGAACTCGAGCAGCTTGATGGCAGGCTGTACATTCCAAGCACGTTAGCGATGATCGGTCAGCGTCAGAATTGGGTGGCTTACGATCTTGACCAAGTCGTCTTCCGAAGCGTTCTCGGCTTTTCTCTCCAATAACGAGAACCATTCCCCAAACGGAACGATCGGGAGGACGTCCGCGCCCGTGAGCGCCTTTCGCTTGATGATCGAACGTCGCACGAATGCGATGATCTGAGCCCAGGGCGCATTGCGTGGGTTGACGATGTTCAGTGCTGGCGGTGGCGTCTCTTTGGAAAACGCCGCCTCCATGATGGCAGACGCCACCTCTTCCTCGCGCAACCACGACACGCCCTGAAATCAACGTCAGCACAAATAAGTGATAGGATCAATAGGATCACTTACACCCGCAGCTTCCGGTAGTACACCGAGGGCGACACTGGATTTGACGATGATCGGGAACCAATCCGTCGTGGCCCAAGATCCACCGTGGCCGCCAGCGATCTGACCGATACGAAGAGAAGTCGCATGTATCCCACTCTTGACGATCATCTATCCATTCATTTCGTCTCAGTGCCAAGCTTCTGATATCACCGTGTCATGACTCACCCGCTCGGTAGTGTACTTTCCTTCTCCATAACCTGCTCCGACAGCAACAGCAGGGTCAAGTTGAACCTCCTCCGGGAAAGGTCCTTTCAGGTTGTCCCAACCCTGCGCGGATCCAATCGAAGAAGTGAACAGGAACCGGACGTTCTGCTTCTGGGGCGAGTCTAAACAGAGGTCGATTAGGTTCCGCGATGCTCGAATGCTGTCCTCGAAGGAAGATATCGCCAAGTTAAAGTCGAGTCGCCAGGCGTTGTGTATGATCACCGTAACCGAGTTTCGGATCTGTAGATGCATAGGTCAGTACATGTATCTATCAACATCACGGGTCAATCCTACTTCTTCATACTGAGCCGAAGAAAGGCCACACTTCGGTTGAGACGCGTCAGCTTCGACGTAAATAAGCTTATTTGACTCCAAGAGATCGATCTGAAGACGCTTGTCTTTGAACGCAGACTTTTGTCTTTCCGCAATCGACTTCGATGACGATGGACGATTGAAAGCGTAGACGCGCTGGACCGCAGGGCTCTTGAGAAGTTCCGAGAGTAGGAAGGATCCAAGACCGCCAGTAGATCCGGTGAGCAGTACGACGGCAGGCTCGATCAATTGGCTGCTGGGTAATACACCATCGACGGGTCCGTCTAAGCCAACAGAGTACTTGTCGATCATGGCTTGAATGGCCTGTTTGTGTTGTTCTATGAAATTGGCACTCTGCCCGGCACCGTCACCGGTGACGAGAACAACGATACGGGCACTGAGTAGTTGGATGGTCGGGTTCTCAAAGATGATATTGGAGGGGATACGGGAGGCAGCCTTCTTGATCTCTGGGTCCGACGATTTTCGCAAGGCGCCCAAAATCCGGTTTCGGAGATACGTGACGCTCAAACTGCGAATAAACAGCGCAACGTGAGCAACTTCCTTGACTTCGTTCTGCTGCATGGTTTCTCACCTATCAAAGCCTTGAGCAAATAGATCGGCACTTGGATCCACAGAACCGCTGGAGCTGATGGTGCGAGCATGTTCCAGCAACCATTCTTCAAGTGTTTCGCTAGTCCACGCTGACGGTCCAGCCATCCCATCTGGGGCTTCCGCACTCGCTTCGACGGTATCGTATCTTGACAAATCTCAGATGAACGTCCATGCACGTGCGATACGATCACTCACAATGTGTTGATCTCCGCTTCATACGCTTTGAGAGTCGCTTTCCGCATGACGGTACCCTTGGGTGTACGTGACATGGGCTTGTCCAGGCTCGTAATCAAGATCAACTCCTTGAAAATACGGCTAAATGCTGGAGACGGCTTGTTGGCCTCCTCAATCGCCGGCCTTTGCTCCCTTCAGTCGACCTGTCTGGCCTGCGGCAGAATACAACACGCACCAGATTTGGTTTCTAAACTCTGCCACGGCTTTCTCATCGTTGACATCGAGCGAGTGCTCTGACCGAGGCTCGATGAGGACACCGACTTGGTTACGCTCCCGTCCAAACATGACAACGCCTTGGACCAGCGGGGAAGAACCGATGATGCCCTCCATGGGGGCAGGAACGGTCTTCTCTCCGGACGCAAGTATGATGACATCGTCGGCCCTTCCAACACTATCGCCGATCGAGGGACACGACATGAGCACCACTCTCAGTGTAGACCGGCGAGAAACGTACATTTTCCACATATCCTTGGTCGGATGCTTGACAAAGACGTCCGAAGTGGCGTATCCCTTCACGTCAGGTATATTCTCTATCGCCATCTGGTGCTTGTCTGTCGACTAATTCGGATCAAGCTTGTCAACGTTCCCAAAAATCAGACGATACGGATCATTGCATACCAAGATGTGCAACTCGTATGTATCGTCCCCTTGTGGAACCCACCTGAGATGTTGGTCGTCCGCGAAACGCATCCACATCCAATCACCATCGGCAATATCTTGCTTGTCGGCCATCATAGTGGGGACTCCGAATTCTGTCCCACCATATCCGCTAGCAATTTGTACCCCAGCGGCCCACAACTTTTGGCCGACCTTGGCAGGGAGAGGGCCGCCGCCAAAAGTCTAGGAATGGTGAGCGCGAGGCAAGGTGGGTTACATCAGATGGCACGTACGACAGAATCTATCTTCTTCAGCACCTCGATGGCTCGATCGGACTCTACCATCTGTTCGAGGAATGTGGGGACCGTCATGACGACATTACATCCTATCTTGTCGAGCTGTTCGATCATATTCTCGCTCGTGGGTATCACAGGCTGGGCGAGTGGATCATTGTATGTGCGCGGAGGATAGAGGACAGTAGTGACAAGATGCGCAATCGGTACGTAAAGCTCGGTGACGATACCGAAGACATGGAATGGAGGCAGCGCCATTGCACCAACCCGGCGGGGAGCAGGAAGAATGTTGTATGCATTGAAAGATGCTGCAGGTAATGAGTAATCGTACTGTAACGTAGCGATAGTAACATACTCTGCCCCATCCATTGGATCTGGAGTCTGTGAGAGTGTGGAATGGCTTTAGGGAATCCGGTGCTACCCGAGGAGTGCATGTAGATAGCTGGGGAATCCAAGTCTGGGCGTTTCAGGCAAGGAGGGTACGGAACGAATGCATCAGCTGCGACTTCATGTCCAAGTTTCGGAAAAACATAGCGGAAATGGGGGAGTGGGTAGACAGCTAATACCGTGCCTTCGCTTTCGCTTCGGATGCCATCGATAAGCGGTTTATGAGCGTGGTCAAGTGTTACGATTCGGGAACAGTTGGTCTTCTTCATCATGTTGACAACTGCCGCCGCTGAGTTACGCGGCGATACTGGGAATGGCTAGGCCGAGTTGTAAGAACGGCTCAAAACACAGATAACATAGATATGAACGTACGACCCGTCCGGCGATAAACAAGCCGGTGACAACGGCATGGTAGAGTATTGTGTCTGTATTAGCAATGATCATGACTACCCCTCCGTCGGAACCCTGGCGAGAGGGGCGAAGAACATGCGCGACTCTGTGAGCTGCTCGACCGAATTCGAGAAACGAGACTTCAGTCAGTGTGTTGGGGGCCTTTTCGTCCGCATATACGAAGACCGGACAAGAGGGATTTCTTTCCATATGAAAGTTGATCAAGTCGGGTATCAAGAGGGAGTGATCTAGAGGAGGGAAATTGAGGGCGGTAGAGGCCATGGTGGATGAACGTTGCTTGGGATGATAACTCGATGGGGCGCTCACCGAAAGGGCTTTTATAACTGGGAGGGCGACAGAGGGGTGTTACTTCAAGGGGATATCATCTACGGAGCACGTGCCATGATCATCAACACGATGCCCGGTACATGACCGGTGACGATTGACGTTTCCCGGAGGTGTCATATCCAAGGGAAAAAACGTCCATGAAAATTCCCTGAAACCTTACCAACTTTGAAACTTTGACCATTCATGACTTTCGAATACCACTGGAAGTGCAAGAACACACCTAATTGACGTAGCCAGGTGTCACTGACAGAGAGGGACACTTTTTGAGTATGGTCGACTTGCTGTGATTGGTGGCACAAAAAGTCACCGGGAAATGGGCATCGGCTATTGCCGTGCACCGTCCAACCCATACCAAGTCCTGCAGCGTTAGCTGTCAACGCTGTTCGCTTCAACTTCAACGATACTCGCCTTTGTGGAGCTGTTATCTATGGCACGCGCGGAAACAGATTCATCCGGGTGGACCGACTTACCGAACCCAATCGATGGCATCAGTCCCCCACAACAATCGCCGCTTCATTTCCACCGTCATCAGACCTGGAATTCATCTTACCGGCTTTGTTCTTTATTCTCATCCTTTTGGGACGGACTCGGCTATCTTCTCTCCCCGAACGATGGGTGGCGACCGACCGTACCGAGTGCGTTACAAAGTTGCCGACGCTGTCAAGCTCGGCAATATTCAACCCGTACTTGATTCCCGATCGTGCTTTTCGTCGCCAGTGAAGGGTATTGAAAGACCGTACAAGACAACCATTTAGACACGCCCCCTCAAGTGGGACCTTGTTCACTAGTGGTCCCCCACACGGATCGTCAACCCGAACCAGTGGAGTTGCAGGTCATCCTGCAGCGCATCCGAGTCAGTGTCATATGATGCTGCCCATTGCTTGTCCAGCGTTCAACGTGCAGCATCACGTTGGAGCGAGATGGACGGTGGATTTGTACTCGTTACAACTCGAGCGGTTCGTCTCATGCATGTCCTGCTCAACGAACACGCTCACGTACCTGCTGTGTTTACTGTGACGCCTAGACGCAAAGACTAAATATCACTGCTGGTTCAACGATCAAGATATACTTCTAGTACATACAACCACTTTCATCCCGTTCATGACATATACCCTCCCGTACGGTCTATGCACTGTGTATCCATGGTATCGCAGTGTCAAGGGAGGGAAACGACCAACTGCAGGAAGGTCAGGGCGAGGAGGTCCAGAAACACCACAATACGACAGTCAGAAAAAAAAAAAATCTACAACACCTGGGCATGAATAATACAAGAATGACGAGATGTGTAAAATTGAAAAGAACAAATTGTTTCTGCAGATAGGATGGTGTGATGGTCAGGAGGCGACTTTACAACGTGCCTCGCTGCAAGTCCACCAAGCGCTTCAACTGCTCGAGTGTCAAGAAAATGAGGATCGTCGTTGGCTGAAGACGCGTCCATGCAGGAAGCCAGCCTTTGAACATGAACATCGGGCCCTCCTTCGCGAGCGATGCTCGGATTACGCCGAGTGTCGACTGTGTGTACATGGTCAGTATGCCAAGGTAAATAGACACAAGAGACGCACGCTGGATCCAGGTCCGCTCGCGTTCATGATGCGGCTCTTCAGGACATCAGCTGGTGAACAAATAGTGGTGGCTACCGTGCCCTGTAAGATCCACTCCATCAGTATCCATTCCCAAGGCAGTAAAGAACTCGTACAGCCGCGAAACTGGCAGTAAAATGGCAGGCAATATTGTCCTCGAAGTAGGGTGTCTTCAAAAGCTCAGCCTTGAAGAAATCATATCTAGATTGCAAGTTTGAAACGGAACACATGTAAAGGCATGGTAATGCTCACGAGGCAAGTTGACTCGAGTTCATCAATACACTTCGAAAGACGTTCGGGCCGGCACCACGGACGAGCGATGAAGGACCTTCTTCACGAACCATCTATGCGAGCCAGGATTGCATATTGATATCATCCCGCGTAAACAGCAAGTACATCGACCAAAAGATGTAAAATGTCAGCATCCCATGAATCTCCCCTATCAATCGGAAGGAAAAGAATAAAAGCAAAGAAGAACAGAAAGAGGAAAGGAAAGGAAAACAGATGCGCTGTGAGAGTACCCTCGTCGCCACGTTGGCGATTAACCAGCAAGCCCCCAACCCGTGGTACTCGGTGGGAAGGGTATCCTGATTCGTCGCCACTCTCGTTTCCAGTCGACATGTCGCTTTTGTACTCAGTTTCGCATCGTCAACCAGTCTTGTGTGAGGACCGTGCACAGCGTAGCGCCAATGGACAACCTCGGGAGCTAGAGAGCTCTGGCTGGCCACCATGTACAACCGACCCAGTCCTAGACAGCGGGAAAGGTGGCAGACAGCTGGGATGCATCACTAAAGCAATTACATTATGACATGAGAAAGGGAGGTGATAGAACGGACCTCTTCCCACAATTGCACGGTGCGATGTGACGGTAACGTACAAGAGAGCATCAGTGAGCAAGCGATGTCATGCCAAATATAAAGCAAGCAGATTTATTTCTTGAATGGTTTGCTGCCCTTTACCTTCCTCCTCCTCGATATTCGTGTTATGGCTCGTACGCTCTCTCTTGTTCGTCAGCACCGACATTCGCAAGTCGGGGTGGAAGAACGTCCTGCGCGATGGGATCCGAATGTACTTCACAAACGGGGAAAGACCATGCGGTCGATGGCCACAATAGACATCCAGACGGAACGACGGACTGCCCATGGTGCGATAACCGACTCTTTCTGCCGAATTCCGGGTATCTGGCGTCTTTCGGAACAAGACGGACTTTGCAAGCGGCGTAACCGGATGGTTACACGTGCAAGCAAAGCCCAAAAATAACGGAGAAGCGAAACATGAAAGGGATACAAGGAAAGAAACAACAAAGGGAACAAAAACGATGGAAATACTTACACGGAAAAGTGCATCGAAACAATGCTTGTAGTTGAAGCGATTCTCCGGAGGTTTGGCAAAGTCGCCTTGGAGGCGGACCTAGACGGAGGGAACGTGTGGGCAAGGGTGTGAGGGCAGAATGGTCGTATACGCCACGAATGCGTGAAAACGATCACGTGATGCGGAAGGAATGGGAAGAAACGCGTGAGGGGCATGTGATATCAGGCAAGTTGATATACACACCATGACGACCTCTGTGAGAGAGTCGAATGAGAGATGGGACGCGTGGAAGAGAAAACTGGGGAAACGTACCGCCAGGGTTGCCGACTACGCCAGCAATGGTGCCAGCTACGAGACCAAATCAGTGGGGATGTCGAGGAAGTATATCATTACGTATAACGCACCCATGGCACCAGCAGAGGCCAAGACCCAGGCGGGCGACTGTGGGGTGGCACCGAGGAGCTTCTTACTCTCGTCGTATGCCCAGAAACGACAGAGACTGTAGCTCATCTGGCGCATCCAAGTACCTGAAATGCCGTCAAAGAGACCTCTAAATCCAGCGGTTCTGACGGTCTTCTTCATGGACTCGATCATGCGTTTATCGCCCGAGGCTTGCAGACGGACTTTGGTGAGATCAAGGGGGTGGGTAATGGATGCAGCGATGGTGGCTGCAAGACCACCAAGATAGAAGGGGTATGGCTGTTTCTTCTTGGCTGGGGTAGGTGCGGGGATGGGAACGCCATTAGCGGCGGGGAGTGCGGGGAGAGCTGTGGAGGCCATTGGGAACGAGGATCGGTTGATCACCCGAATTGGCTGTGCTATAAGAGGGGGCGGGGTAATTACGTAACTTATTCCGACTGGGAAAGATAAGATAAGATAAGACGATAGAGACAAACAAGCCACGCACATGGTCGAGTATAATATAAACAGTAATTAGCCCCTGTTCCTTCTCTTCCATCCACAACGATGTTCGCCCTGTATCGTAGCCCAACAGTCCACATCGTAGCAGCGATGTTGACTGCTGGTACTACGACGCTCGGCGGGCTTTGCTTGTCCACCCAGAATTGCATGCATGTACCGAGGAATACTTGTTCAGAGGAATCGAACCACCATATATGCGTCTGGATCTTTAAACGTTGACCCAGAAGCATAGTACGAACGCTTGAATAACACTACACGCTCTGACGGTAATTCGCATACGCCGCGCGGGTATGATCCAAACGACCACATGTACAACGCCGACGTCGTCTCACCGTCATCCACCGCCTACATCGTCCTAGTCACAAAACGGATCCCGACAAACTGCATCGCCGACGCAAGACGAGTCGCCTCGTCCGTAGACGTCCTCGTTTGCGACGGTCGTATGATACGCTGAGCGGTACGCGAATCCAGGATTCAACCAATGTTGGCTGAATACTATTTACCTAGGATCAGTCTGCTTTGCTGCGTGTATCGTATGAACTTTAGCTGCAGGGGAAAGATGATGTGCGAACGCACAATCTGGTAACATGTCTTTTCTATTTACCACAGGAACATTGTCAGCAACCAACGACGCAAGCACAACAGGGTGACGAGGAACGGATAAGAAATGAAGGATAGAAGCGCATCGTATTCGCATGTAGAGTACGTTGTATGGGCTTTAAAGAACAAAGTCCTTCCCTGCCGTCAGCACCTCCACCCCAGCTTCCGTTACGCTATAGGGGGTGATGAGCGGAAACTTTGAGCCAGGGCAAGGGTCACGTACAGCAAGGTTTCCTCAAACTGCGCACTCCTTTTGCCATCAATGGTAGTTGCGGTCCAGGTGTCATCCCAGTGTTGCGTGTCCCAATTAGTACCCAAATTGATCATCTGTGGACTTGGGTAAATCGTAACCGCTTCCGTGCGCAGAACGGCTCACCGGTTCAATAGTAAAACACTAAGGAGTGTATGGTCAACCAAGAAGCATCTTTGGAACCGCATATAGACAGACTGCTCACCATTCCAGGCTTCATGGACCCGACAGCTTTGTTTTTCGCATAATGAGGAATATTGGGGGCGGTGTGGAACAGGTTGTTTACTCCATGTCCAGTGTAGCTACGGACTACTGCACAGTTGTTGGCTTTTGCGATTGGTTCACTGCTCCAGGTTAGCAACAATTGCAAAACATGCACCACAAGGGGGACTGACATGGCTTTTCCGATGTCACGAAACAGTGCCCCTGGTTTGCACACTCTTATCGCCGCATCTAGACACTCACGCGTCGTTCGGATCAGCTTTGCTGAATCTTCATCGACGGTTCCGACGGGGTATGTAGCATTGAGGTCGCTGTGAATACCTATACGACAGCAATCGGCAGTCACGAAATCGAGGACTCGAGAAAAATCACCTTGATAATAAAGCGAAATGTCTGTGGGACCGAGTTAGTAAGCCCACAACCGAGACATGTAGGTGGATCAACCCAGATTGATGATATCACCGTCCCTCAGTTTTCGTTGGTCAGGAATACCGTGGCAAATGACCTCATTTATGGATCTTGAGCTGCTTTGAGACGAGGGCTCACAAGAAACACGTAAATGGCTTACGTGCAAACGGATTTTGGGAATTTACGATAACCAAGTGGAGATGGGTATGCGTTCCGATCAATGGTAGCTTGATGGACAATTGCATCGATTTCGTCCGTGGTGATTCCCGGGCGCACGTGGGATGCAGCAAGGTCAAGCACTTCCCGCCCCATCTGGAAGAGAACGGATGGTATGGCATGAATGGATCAGTAAAATGACACGACGCTTACACGACACGCAGTTCGCATCTTCTCTATTTCATCTGGACTGAGGATCCGCGGAGGTTGTCCTAACGTGCGCACTTCGGAGATGGGAACTCCTAGACGAAGACATTTTCGTAAGCGAGAGTCGAAAGATCGGACTAGGCTCACCGTCGTCACGCTCGGCATAGTCTGGTCGCGGTATATGATCAGGGACTTGACGCTTGGGTGAAACCGGATAGACGGGTCGCAGTGTCCCAGAGTAGGCGTAGTTTGGGAACGGATTGAACGTGCCATCTAGGTGGTGTTATGAACTGGGTAAGCCAAGTTGACAGACGAGGCTTACCCGGAGCAGGACCACGTGCCAAGTCGTGGATGATTTTATGTGTTTTCTGGCGAGTCTGGTAAGTCTCTCGCATGAATAGTGAACGAGAATGAGGTACCCCTGAGTGGTGATCGGCCTGAAAATTCTATCTGAAATGGCTGGCGTACTCACAATTGGCTTTGAAACACTCTTGACCGCAAAAGAAGGAGCCTCGTATGCCTAGCCTAGAGCGGGTGGGTGTTGGTAGCCGAATAGATTGGCGGAGACGTACTTGTTGCATGTCGGACACTCTAATCGAGACGGAGGGTTTCCTTGAGGACAATTTGTGCTCTGACACGGTTGTGAACTCATCAGTGGTAAAAGTTCAAGCTCCGATGCAACTGACGCTTAGATCTCGGCCTTCACGTTACCTGCTACAGCAATCAACTGGTCGACGCAGAACCTATGGACCCTGAAGTTGGACGTCGCCTAGCCCCATCGTGCGTGATCCTCTCACATCGCGTACCATACAGCTGATCAGAGCCGCAGGTTTGCTCTGATCATAGGAATCGATGACTACACCCACTATCAGAAACTTAGTGGGGCGGTCGCCGATGCGAAAGACGTGCAAAAACACTTTGAAGAGGATCTCAGTGTCCCAAGAGAGCATATCATCACATTGTACGACAGCGAGGCTACTCGAAAGGCGATAATCGCGGCCTTCCGGAAATTACAGACGGATGAACGGATCAAGAAGGGGGATCCTATCGTGATCTTCTATGCTGGACACGGGGGTACGCTCACCCCTCCCTCTCAGTGGCGCCTCAAAAAGAGTCTGATTCAATGCTTGGTTCCTTGGGATTGTGAGAAACAAACGAGTGTCGACCCGCTTCAGGATGAATATGCGCCAATCCCTGACCGCGCGATTGGGGTCTTACTCAAGGATATGGCCGAAAAAAAAGGAGACAACATTGCAAGTGCCATACTATGTTTCGTTTTCAGTTTCTTACCACAAAGTACAGACCGTCATCTTCGACTGCTGTCATTCGGCCTCCGGTACTAGACATGGATATGTCCCTCGCTCCGCTGATCTCCGGACTATAATCATTTCGGGAGACCTCGATCGTAACATCTGGGGTGGTCGACTTGGACAAATCTCTCCAGGTTTCGCGCGCCATGGTCTCCGGTCACACGTCCTTTTGGCTGCTTGTGGCGAGCAAGAGAGCGCGTATGAATATGAACAGCGCGGTCAGTTCACCAGTGCGCTTTTAGAAACGCTCCGGACGTTTGCGATCAGCAATTCAGACCTCACCTACACCGAGGCTATAGAGAGGATACATCTCGGAAAGTATGAACCTTTCTGTATACAAAACAGTCGTGTGATGCTCACCTCACTCATTACGCGATTCATCTAGACAACATCCCCAGTGCGAAGGAATCAACAGGCACCGTATCTTATATGACACAACAGTGCCAGCTGGGAGGCAACTTTGGTACTCAGCTCGAGCTGCTACCAGCGGGAAAGGCAAATATGTCATCGACGCGGGCTTATCGCATGGCGTTAAACCTGGGGTGGAAATTACCCTGTTTAATGAGAAGAAGCTCCTGTTGCACGTTGTTTCGAGTCTCGTTGATCAAACTCCAGCCTTGATCAACGATTTCCAGACCACCATCACTATATCCGTGGATCTCGAAAACGTCACGCATGCAAAGCTGACCCGCGTTGGAAAAGTGCCCCTCTATCTCGGAAACGATCCGGTGCTTGAGGAGACTCTTGGGAAGATGGATGGAAAAGGTAGCATCACCGCCAATTACTGGGCGGTTGGAAAGGTTGAAGAGGCAAAGCTCCAACTTTCAACGGAAAACAACCAAGTCATTTTCACAATCTTAGATCCGCGCGTGCGAAGTCTTGGGCTGAAAGAATTCCCACAGAAGGGTGATCTTCAACGCCTCCCTTACATTCTGGGGGCTGCCGCGCATTTCTTCTGGTACCTCGATATTCAGAGCAAGTACAGCAGTTTAGGTGCTGGCCTGGCTGTCGACTTCTACCTCCTTAGTTGCGACTACGATCGCTACGGGAGTAAATTCTTTTTCACGGTTGGGGAAGGATTCTGTAAGAAAGATCCAAATGCAAACTCGAGTCGCTCGGACCTGATCGAATTTTATGTCGAGCCGACGGGACGCTATGGGATTGAAGTCAAGAACAATACCAAAAAGGACTTTTATCTGAACGCATTCTTGTTCAATAACAGCAGCTTGAGCGTCGGTGAGCGAACTTGCCATGACTAATCGTTAATCGTTCGTTCGGCCTTTACTGACCCATTCTAGCCGCATGTTACACACAGTCCAGCGCTGGCAACCCTGAAAAGCCACTCAAGGCGGGTGGGACCTTCGAAATTGGTTATGGGACTGGGGGATCACCCCCATTCACGTTTGCCTTTGAGAAAGGCCAGGACGTGGATGTTGGTTATCTGAAGATCTTCTTCTCGACGAAGCCGATCGACTTGATCGACATCGAGCAGATGTCGCCCTTTACAGACAATCACCCGCCGCCGCTAACGGATCAGCGTGCCGCCATTACTCACAGAGCACCTGCAAATGATGACGTCTGGTTTACTATTTTGATCCCTGTCGTGCAGAGGAAGAAGCCCGAGGGTGGTGCGGCAGGATCTTGAGGTTTGATTGCCCACGAATTGTTTGACTGTTTTATGCTATGCTGCCCGTATTGTTTCAGTTATGATCCGTGTCGTCGTTTTGTACAGTAAATTGAAGATGTCGCATCCTCTACATATGGACTAGTACTCACTCTCCTCGCTTGTATTTTGTACTTGGCTATCGCGTGCTTGACCCAGACGGACCGTCTCGCACATTCTGAACTTGAGCATCGGCGCTATGGTCAGTATGGCTGACAACGCTGGCAATCTCGAGGTCTGAGTACTGGATCTGGAGCGCCGACTAACCCAAGGACCATTCAGTATATGTACTAACAGGTGACCTAAAAAAAGAATACACTCAATTGCCAGGCAGCTACATGAACGAGGAAACACGACCAGGAAAAGAAGAACAAAGGGTCATGAAAATGAAATGACTGGGAAAGAAACGTCGACCACGGAGGGTAGCCTATACCGCTGCGCTCCGTCTCTGCACGACAGGAATATCAAGGGTGAACCAGGTATCGTCGAGCTCGCTAGCAAGCAACGACATCCCCGACATGCCACTCTTGACAACTGTAATCAACCCGCCGCCAGCATGCGCACCATCTTCTACGTTGCGTTCGTGGACGCTCGCAAAGGGTGACGGCTGCTCAATGTCAGACAAATCGATCGGTCGAGTCGCGAAAAAGATTTTCAGATAACCGACATCGACGTCCTGGTTTGCCTCCAACGAATAGGCAAACGGGGGTGTACCTCCATCTCCATAGCCAATCGTGAATGTTCCGCCCCGCTTGAGCGGTACTTCAGGTTTGCCAACGTTCGACTGCGTGTAGTACGGGACTAGCAAACGAATGTCAATGAGCGCGGAACGGAATATTGGGGAACCTGCTCACCAATGCTTAAACTACTGTGGTTAAACAGAAATGCATTCAGATATAAATCCAATGGTGTCTTGTTCGTGATTTTGATCCCATAGTATGCGTTTGGGTCGACAATAAAATCGATCACGTCCGAGGTATCCGCACTTGGATCCTTGTGACAGAATCCAGGGCCAACCGGAGCAAGAAGTGGGTCCCCGTAATCGTCGTAATCTACCTTCAAGCGGTAAAAGTCGACGGCCACCTCATGTTTGGTACTGATTTGATCGTGTCCCTTTGCGAGATCGAGGAACCAGTGGTAATGGGCGGCGGAATTCAAGATACGAGCTAGGCTGTCGAGAGTGGCCTTGTGGGGAAGCTCTGTCAATCCAAACCTCTTCACCCGCTCATCCAAAACCTTGAAAGCGACCTCATCAGCCTCCATCGCAATTCCCAACTTCGCCTCTTCGGTTTCAACCACCCGGAATTTTGGGGTGCCATATGTATCGCCACGCAGAAGATTTTTGAGTGTCACAGAAAGACGTTCTCTCGGATCCAAGTGGACAGGTACCCCTCCAACGCGAGTCAGCTTTGCAAACGAAACACTTCCGAGAGTCACAGATGTAGTTATAGTGGTCTCGAAATCGGCGATGGCGGAAGCTTCGTCAACCAGGACAGCGCCTAACCTGAGCTTTCGATCGTTATATAGGGTGAACTCCACTCCAGGTGAGACGCCATGTGCCAAACCGGCACTAATGACATATTGACCACCCTCGTCAATCTGAACAGGGTGGCAAACCTGCCTGCCAGCAGACAATCTCGAATTAAACAAGACACGATGTCGGTTGAATCCTTCGCACTGAGGATGCTGTCTGAATAGGTTGCACAAGTGAGTAAGACACTGCCGTTTTATAGTTTGAAAGATTGATACCTTCTAAGCTGTATCTGGTCGAGAAGCCCAGCATAGGTGAGATCGTTGACGGCACAGCTCTTGAGCGTTGCCAAAAGCGCACTGGTGAACAGGCCACGTCCTTTGTGTTCATAGGCTAGCTCAGTCTCACCACAAGCGGCCAAGAGGACGTGTGATCGGAGACCATGGTATGTGAAACCGTGAGCAACTTTCCCGTGCCGACTTCCCCAGATATAGTTATCGAGGGTCTCTGGGATGTTGAAATGAAGGTCAACGCTGCGAGGGATATATTCATCATCCTGTCTTCTAGTACCCGAGGCCGAATGACAGCAATCGAAGATGACAGTCTAGACACTGGTCAGCCGATGGAGAAACAGAGATGGTTCAGTACTTGCGATATTATCCCCTTTTGCTCTGGCGATATCCTCGATCAAAGCACCAATCGTGCGGTCAGGAATTGGCGCGTATTCAGTAGGTAGATTGGCCCTTTCGGTTGTACAGTCCTGAGGAAGTAGGCATTGAATCTTGCGGTCGAGGCCCCAGGAGTGCGGAGGGCTGATTTCACCCCCATGTCCAGAATAGAAGATCATAATTGGATCCCCTTTGTTGATCCGTTCATCGTTCTGTAATGTTCGGAAGGCGTCGATCATCGCATGACGAGTAGCCTCTTCGTCGAAGAGCGTGTAGATACGATCCTCAGACACACCGAGTTCCTCTTCGAGGTATTGTTTTATTGCTTTCCCGTCCCTGACTGCCCCACGAAGTTTCCCACAATGGGCGTAGTTGTCGATTCCAATGACCAAAGCAAACCTGCAGCTACTATCAGCTATATAGAGCACAAATATAAGGAAATGACGTACAACGGCACGGACGGATATCCATGGGGCATATTCTCTGCAGTCTGTTCTAGAGGGATGCAACCGGAAAGGTGTATTGTGGTTTACAGTCCGTGCACGTTCGTGATACGAAAACTGTTCAGCAGGTGTATGGGAGGAAGATGAGTAAAACCCGACGAGAAATAGGTTCCGCCACGCACAATTACCCTTGGTCACTTTTGGAGGTTGTTGAATTAAGGCCGCCAAGCGTTAGAGGAATTAGTAGATATAATTAAGAACTGTCCTCGGGAGGTTAAATAGCGGAACAGAGCTGCAAGCTGTTACATCAGGGCAGTGTTGCTGTGTGAGTTCCGCACCTGGATTCGGCGCCAGGAAAAGCGTGACATCGATCGACGAAGCGGTAATTGTACCCGCAGAATAACCAGTGGGTACGACACCATTCTCTTGACGCGGTATAATCCATATGAATGTGAATGAAAAGATCCACCCCGGATCATGTATTGTGCAGGACCAGTCACGAGTGCTTGGAACGTTGAGAGCATCAGAAGACAGCTGAGTGCCAGCGAGCCGGAACCGCGAAGTGTCCTTCCTGTGTAGTGTATTGAAAAATAGCCGTGTTGCCTAGCCTGCCCAGTTCAAATCACCACGAATGAAGGATGCTGAGATTAGAACTGAGAACACGACTACGAAAGGTCCAAAGGAAAAATAGTACGCACAGGTTTAGCCGCGTCGTGCAACGCTGGACTCCCACGAGCGACTGAACCGAAACTTCCCAGTTGCCACCAGCCACTAACTCGTCTTCCTTCAAGTTGACCATTGACTCTCGCAACAATCCATCCGACTCGAGTAGGACGAAGAAATCCAATCCTGAGGTTGCGGAGGTGGTCGTCACGAATGCTGTGTGCGTCTTCCCGTTATTCATAGAACCATACTACGAACACTCGGAACTCACAGGAGCGAGGCCGTGGCCCGGTGTGACCGGCCAACATACCCGGCCTTTCCAAGTTTCAAGGATCCTAGTAAGAGCACAGGGCCCGATTTGGTCAGGCTAACTAGTAGGTTCCTGGGCGTCTTCGGACCCATTCCTCTTCCGCCAAAGCGCCCAGCACTTCCATCCACACCCCACTTTTACGTCGACGGACAGCAGCCTATGAGGCAACGCGGAGATGCCATCCTCGGGCCGAATATCCATTCATCCAGCCTTCGCTAACCCATACGACCAAGTGGTGACAGGCCCGGGCATCACAAAAATCGGGCGCAGCCATTCGCCATTGCTTGCCCGATCACAGGAATGGCCCTGTTGTAATTTCCCTTGACGGAACGCGAGGATGTAGCTGCTGGCGATCGAAAGTCGAAAGATCGTGACTTGACCTATCGACTTGACCGACGTTGAGTAACTATCACTATTTCAATAGATACCCATGCGACTGAGGGAGATGGACGCAGTGGCATCTTGGAGTTTTACTGCATCGTGTTTTAGATATTTGTCAGACATGATACGTGTATGGTCATTGTGCAATTGCAGCTTCTACCTTCGGCCACTAATCTATCCCGACTCGTTTGAGCGGGACCGAATGGGACGAATTGATACAAACAGATTCGGGGCAGACGACTCTGACCTGGCGTGAAGGGAGTACTTAGTATGTACAACCCACATGTCATAGTGTACAGCAAGGGACTAAAAGCGGAGAGTCGACATCAAACCTACAATCATCGAAGGAGGAAACATGGCTAGCAACGGAAGAGAAGAAAAAGACCGCAAAAGATCACTTCACGCCGCTACACGATCCGCCTCTGCACCACAGGGATAACGAGCGTGAACCACTTGTGTTCACTGGCAGGTTTGCGGGCAAGCAACGACATTCTTGACATAGCCTTTACAACATTCCATACACTGTCTCCACGCGCGCTGTCCTCTTCTCCGTCGCGCGCGTTGATACCATCAAAGGGCGATCCCTGGGCGACGTCGGACATGTCGATAGGCCGAGTCGCGAAAAAGATTTTGAGGAAACTAACGTCGACATCCTGGCCTTCCTCCAATTCGAACGAAAGCGGGGGAGTTCCATTCCCGTATCCGATAGTGAATGTCTCCCCCCGCTTGAGTGGTGCCTCAGGTTCGCCAACACTCGACTGTGTGTAATATTTGTCTATAACGTGTCAACACAGGGTAAACCAACGATCGGCGAGTATACTTACTTATGCTGAAACAGCTACCGTTGAACATGAACACGTTCAAGTACAGGTCCCATTGCGTCTTGTTCGTGATTTTGATGCCGTAGTATACGTCGGGATCGGCAGTAAGATCGACCACATCTGAACTGTCCCAGGAAACTCGATCTCTATGCCAGAATTCACGCCCGTCGGGGGAAAGGATTGTGTCCCAGTCAACGTCATAACCTATCTTCAAGCGGTAGAAGTCGATGGCCACTTCAGGGTTGTCACTGACCTCGTCGTGTTCCTTTGCGAGATCAAGGAACCAATAATAACGTGCGGCAGAGCCCAAGACACGAGCTATGTTCTCGGGGGTAGCCTTGTCGGGAAGTTCCGTGAATCCAAACCTTTTCAATCGCTCATCCAAGACCTTGAAAACAACTCGGTTCTTTTCCATCGCGACCTCCAATTTCGCTTCTTCAGCTTTAACCAGCCGTACTCTTCCGGTGTTCGCCGTGCCACACCAAAGAACTTCGAGGGTCGATGAAAGGGGTCCTCGCGGATCCACGTAGAGGGGGATCTTCCAAACGTGATTCAGCTTTGCAAACGAAACATTTGCGAGAGGTAGGGGTGGTGTAATGGTGGTCGCAAAGTCGTCGATCGAGAAGCGCTCATCGACCGGAACAACATTCAAGAAATCTTTTTGAGAGTCGTACAGGGCGAATTCCATCCCGAGCGAGACGCCGTGTGCCAAACCGGCACTAATAGCACATATGCCACCTTTCTGACTCTGGACGGGATGGAAATTTTGTCCATTTGGCGATACTCTCGCATCGAATAAGGTGCGATTCTGGTTGAATCCTTCGCACTGAGGATGTTGCCTGAATGGGTCGTATCAAATGAGTATCGCGCTGCCATTTTAGGGATTGAACGGTCCGTACTGTTTTTTGAATTTCTGCTTATTTTCGAGTAGTATCTGCGTGAGCAGCTCAGCGTAAGTGGGGGCGAGGCCGCTGGCGGTACATTTCCTCAGTGCTACCAGAAGCGCACTGGTGAATAGACCACGCCCCTTATGTTCATAGGCGAGTTCTGTCTCACGACAAGCGGCCAAGAGGACATGGGACTGGAGACCACCATATGCGAAACCGTTAGCGACGGACACAGCCCGACTTCCCCGGATGTGGTCATCGAGAGTTTCGGGAATGTCGAAATGAAAATCAACGCTACGAGGGGTATATTCATCGTCTTCACACTCGTCGTCTAGACCTCGAGTCCCAGAGGCCGAATGACAACAATCAAAGATTACAGTCTATGCAGAGAGGTCATGAAACGAAGAAGCAGAATGTGGTATAGCACTTGCAATGTTATCCCCCTTTTCTCTGGCGATATCCTCGATTAGGGCACCAATCGTGCGATCAGGAATTGGCAGTGGCTGAGCTCCTGTAGCCTCACAGTCCTGAGGAACCAAACACTGGGTCTTGCGATTGAGGTTCCACGCGGGTGGGGAGTCACGCTCGCAGCCATGTCCAGAATAGAAGATCACGATGGGGTCCCCCTTGTCGATACGTTCATCGTTCCGTAACTTCTGAAAGGCTTCGATTATCGCAGCACGAGTAGCCTTCTCGTCGAAGAGTGTGACGATATGATCTTCAGACACTTGGAGGTCGACTTCCAGATAATGTTTTATCGCTTTCGCGTCGGTGACCGCTCCACGAAGCCTGCCCCACTTGGCGTAGTCATCGATTCCAATGATCAATGCAAACCTGCGGATTTGATAAGCTATGTGGAGAATGATACGGGTGAACGACGTACAACGGGTCTGAGGGTCGCTGAAGGGGCATATGTCCAGCGAGTAGGAACCTACGGAACATGGTCTGCGAGACTCGACGAGGATCAAGTTTGGCCACGTACAAGTAATGTCGATTACTTTCAAAAGTTCGTAGGGGACGCAGAGGGTTGAGGTGATTCGACGTCGCTGAGAGCTGATCTTCCAAAGTTAGATATAGGGAACGCGGGTGCAGTTATACATGAATCTGACCCTCTAGCACGCTGCAGAGTGCTGCGCAGAGTCCATCCAAAAGGACCAGGTAAACAGCGTGCAGGAAGGGGATAGCCTCAGCCTCGTGGGTGGCAATTGGAGTAAGGCAACGCAGCCAAGAGAAGGCATGGGGAGTGTTCTACGAAAGGCGCTTGTTGGATAATGAGTGACGAAACGATCAAATCACCCACCTTGCTCAGCCATTTGGTTGTTTAGGGTTTGAAGTACGACGATACTGTTAATGACCGTGAAGTGTTTGAGCAGATATGAACCTTCTGCAAAATGGAACCCATGAAGAAGAACCCTACGATTCCGAAGCGCCAGGGGACTTACGCACAGGTTTAGTCCCGTCCCAATGGCGATAACATTCCAGTGGGCGTCTACCACATAATTAACCCCTTCATGGCGTTGATACGAGAACCCGAGAAGTTCGATGCCACCAGCATGCGTTCAATGCATTGCCATGAGCGCTATTGAGAACTGTGATCTAACCCGGAGTTAGTCGGGACATGACGCTCCCTGCACTCTTCCATGTTCTTGTACCCCATACAAGGAGCCGTAGTAACATCGGGCTTAGTAAACGACTCCAAGCCTGCTCGACCTCCGGCAGCAAGGTTTCCAGTCGCAACGCAAACTTGAAGCGAATCCCACCGCACCAACTTAGTGCCTAGACTCTGAGTCTGTACGGAGACACCGATAAACGAGTTGACTATGAGTTCAAAGGACATGGGGTCACTGTACTGAGAAGGATTCAGGCATCTAGGACTGGTTTGACATCGTCCTAGCCGTGTGATTGGAGTTGACATCCTTCTCGTCCTCAGTAGTGGAACCAGCCAAGTTTTGCAGCATTAAGTTCTATGTTCCATTGTCGAGATCGCATTCACCTCACCTCATCGAGCAAAAGAACGTTATTGGGAGACCGTGCAGAGTCGGGAACCAACCACAGGACTTCAAGTCCGAAGAAATGGTCATCACGAGTGCGCAACTCATTCCTCTACCCAAGCGAAGTTTTGCTAATGATGAGGTAGATATTCGAGTGACAGATGTTGTCCTTGGCCTCCGACGCTTTCCCTCCTGCTTTTACACCATCATTCGCCACAGTGGCCTTGAATGGAGGACCGACAATAAGCGTTCATCAGTCCAGGATGATACCGTCAAATGGAACGAGCCACTCCTAATGTGAGTACCCCTTCTGTCAACTTAACTTGGCACTTACAGAGCTCCTAGACTGGTCCTTTCTTCTACCTATCCATGCGGCCGGCTTCTATGATCCCCAATATTCGTTACCCGGCTAGTGCTGCCACAAAGTGTCCGACTCCTCATACGTCCCTACTCTGAACATTCTCGTACGTTCACCTCACCTCCACGCGGTACCTAACGATGATCTCCGCCTGCTTGCTGTTCGTCAGCCACCCTCCGATGGTCTAGGACAGCTGCCAGGTGTAGCCCCCGAGATAACACACATCAAGGAGGTAATCAGGGATTCACCTTTAGCCCACACCACCATCCTGGAATCTTCTCTGGGAACGGTCGAAGAAGTACTCGCTCTGATGAAGGAGGTAAATTAGGTACATCTCGCATGCCACGGAATTCAAGACGGCGTGGACAGTGAACTTTGTCTTGCCGATAGACGTCGCTTGAAACTCTCGTCGCTGTCACATCCCCATGGCGGGCTTGCTTTTCTCTCTGCGTGTCAGACAGCGACGGGTGACGAGGATCTCACTGATGAGGCGGTCCATATTACAGCAGGGATGTTATTTGCTGGTTACGGAGGAGTCGTCGGTACAATGTGGTCGATCAGCGACAAGATTGCGCCTGTGGTTCCAAGGGACGTATACTTGTTTCGGAATGGTACGAGACCGGATTATCGGGAGGCAGCACGGGCGTTGCACGAAGCTATTGGGGATCTTCGGGATAGTGGGCAAGTGCCGTTTAGCGAGTGGGTTCCGTTCATCCATGTTGGTCTTTGAATATTTGGGCGGACAATAATGTTTTCATCGTATCA
This sequence comes from Boletus reticulatus, assembly GCA_038093535.1. Lineage (NCBI taxonomy): Eukaryota > Fungi > Basidiomycota > Agaricomycetes > Boletales > Boletaceae > Boletus > Boletus reticulatus. Next base: position 33,477 of record JBBPSJ010000220.1, read on the forward strand.
TCGTATTTCGGAAATGTACTTTACGCAGTAGTTCTCGAGGATAGTGTCTGGATCGCGAACTCTGCACATCATTCTCGACACTGTTGGGAGCTTGCAGTACATGACATGCTCTACAGGTGTGAACACCATGAGTATTCCAGAAGGACTTACCCAGACCTCGTGGGCGGCATGTGGAGTAAGGCAAGGAGGCACCGTGAACGTTCAAAAGATGCTTCTTGGGGTAATGGGTAAAGAAACGATCAAATCACCTACCTTGCGCAGCCATTTAGTTAGTCTAGGGTTTCACAGATGACGGATGCTGTTCATGACCGCGAATGGATTGGAACAGATTTGAGCCTTGTGTGAAATGGAAACCGTGAAGAAGCCTATCAAGCGCCAGGGGACATACGCACAGGTTTAGTCTAGATCTTGTCCCAATGGCGATAATAACGCAGCGGGCGTCTCAAGGGAATAATCCCAATCGGTGCTCTTCCTCAATTGATCCTGGTTAACGCCACGATCATTCCATCCAGATACAAGGAAGCTCGACGCCACCAGCATGCATTGCATTCCATGAGCGCTATTAAGTATCAGTTTGGCAAGTCTGGCGGCGACAAGGCCCCGGGCTGGGCCGTCGCCTATCGACCACATCAACCCAATGCCACATCCAGCAAAACAACAGTCCTGTCGCGATGTGGAATGCCTCGTCACCCATCACCATCTGACATTGGAGAGAAAGGCAAGCCCACCAAGAGGACGAGACAATGAGAGAATGTCACATCCATCAGCAAGACAAAGTCCACTATCCACACCACTTGGATTGAGTAGTTACGCAAGAATGATGAGGGTAGGGGTGTATTATGAGATGATAAGATACTTCATGCCCGGGTTGCGAATCCTTCATGTCATAAAGACCAGCTGCATAGATAGGAAGGAACACAATTGGGCCAGCTAGACACCGAAAATACGTGACAAGCATCCGGGAGTCTGGGCAGAGATACAGATAAACGATTTGACTACGAGTTAAAAGGGCATGGGGTCACGTACTGAGAAAGATAGGCAGCTAGGAGTGGTCTGACTTTGATTCCGTGATGCAAGGTCATCCCTCTCATCCTCAGAACGTATGACACTAGCGTGGGCAACCAGGTTCTGCAGTATTCTAAGATCCACAGCTCCCCCCAAGGCAAAATTGGGGAAAGGGACGTGAACTATACGATCCACGTCGGTGAGAATGATCAACACATTTGCTGTCAGTCTCTGCAACGTTGAACACGACTACAGATCCGGAGTGTGCTGACCCATGGAGCTGAGAGAACTCCTTGTGGAGAAGCAATCGCTGGAAACCAGACCATGGATCTCGTAGGTTATCGTGCTTGATCACAAGCGTACGATGTCTGTCATGCCGTTCTTACAAGGACCCTTCCGCACGCCTCGAGCCTGTAGCGAGATTGAAAATGATTTTTCGCCAGCGGAATCAGCATGCTCCGAAGCGACAGTCATTTCCCGAACTCTATCAGCAAGATCCGGATAAGCAGCTGAAAACTAGCCGTGAAGTCGAACTCACAAACAATCGAGCGCCCAGGCTCAGACCTCCCCAACTACGATAGAATACGTATGGGGCGTGGAAATGCCCTTAGCGCCAATGGTGTAAAGTCCAGGTTCTGGTAGTCTGAGGTGCCATAGCCCCACGACACGCTTCACCGCTCAGATCTCGTGGAGGTAGCCGCTGCAATTATTGAGATTGTATCCGCAGAGACCGCTCTCCTGCTCAATCCCCGCGGTGTTCCTTAAACAGAGATTGGTCTGGTTTCTTTGAGAAGCAGGCGGATAGCGCGTGCTCCGAGGATATTGCAAAGGTGGTACGTGCGCTCTCGGTTTTGCTGAAGACCGTGCTTGACAACCCTTGACTCACTAGCCGTCTATCAAACCCCTCGAGTACTTCCGCATCATGGCACGAGGTGACACTCGGCAAGCTGGCAGTGTACCTGGTGATTTAGGAAAGGTGGGTAGATGGAAACTGTGATATTGAAGAGAAATTTTTTGACGTTTCGTTGCGGTTTTGCCCGACTTTCGGTGCTGGCAACTTCCGTGAATGCTGTGCGATAAGCACCCTCAAGCACCCACTCATGGACACATTTGCTGTAGTGCGAAGATTCTACGGAACCTCTTTGTTTCCAAGTTGGTACAGCGCAGATCGTGCAACTGACCTTTAAATTGATACAGATGTGCGAGCCTTTGCGCGTTTTGAACGTTCACTCGGCGCCTGATCAGTTTCTACATGGATCCTGCTCCGCCTCCGCATTCCAGTCGTATTTCCCGGCTTAAAAAACGATTTCTCGATGTTCTGTCCGGCGCAGTCAAACTTGACGCTCGTGGCGCTACTCTTTTCCTGGAAGGGCTTTGTGCTCAGGATGACCCAGTGGTATGCTTGGATGCAGTCACTGAGAGTGCTCACGGTCTTTCTTCAGTTCGCTCTGCAATGCAATTCGATTTGTCCATCCAATTCATGAATGGATTGGGCACCACTGTTCTGCAGTACCTCCTTAGGGCTTCCGATGTAGGCGGCGACGCTCTGGACAACGTGTTGCTCCACGTGGCAGAACCACCAATCTTTTGGGGTGTATTCGTTCGCTCATTCCAGCAGGGCGCGCTGAACGAAGATGCTCAGCTGGTCTTTGCTAGGCTTCTGACTCGATTTCTGGTTCTACAAGACCGTGACACTACTCCCTATCGAGACGTTGCCGCTCGACCATCCATTCAAGATGGCCTCATCGCGTCACCCAAACATGAGATTAGAGAGACGGGGCATCTCGTCAAACACATTCTCTCTAGCACCAGTCCCGTGACACTGTATGACGTTCTCAATGGACCTGGCGGACGCCACGATAACGACTTTTCTGACTTCCACGACATCGCTATTCTCCCAACCGCCGACGAGACCTTGTGTCGAAAGCCTCCATTCCTCCGTGCAGCATATGATGATGAGCTCAGCTCGTCGGAAACACCGGTCAAGGTTTACTTGGACAATACTTTCCGCATGCTCCGTGAGGACATGCTGTCCGATATTCGCCAAAGGGTACACGCTGCCCTACAGAATCAAAAGCACCCCGTTCTCCGTGTCCACGGCGTTTCTATGGCCGGGATCTATACTGGCATGGACAATCGCAAGGCTCGTTGGGGCATCAAACTACGATGTGGTAACACCTCCTGGGAGTTCAGGGGAATGAAGGATGAGGACCGTCGGCTACATTTCCTTAAACGAGACTTACGGGGATCGAAGATTCTGAGGCATCAGTCTCTCGTTTGTCTGGCTTCTGGTCAAGATATCATCAGCTTTGGCACAGTGAACCGCGTGGAGGAACTTTTAGCCCGCAATCCTCCTATCATAGTCCTTCAGCTGGACGGGTACGTCAACATAAAGAAGACCCTGACCTCTCTTCGAACCGCCCAGGACATACAACTCATCCAAATCGATACCGCGACGTTTGCATTCGAACCGGTGCTCTCTGCCCTGAAGAAGCGGACTGTTCCGCTTGCGAAAGAGATCCTGTTTTGGAGTCCAGATTCGCAATTCGAGTCCTGTCGTAGCAGCATAGCCTTGTCGCACATCAGCAATGCACTCAGCTCAAACCCTTCCATTGAGCTAGATCGCCTTCTGGACCTCCCTAAATGCGTCCGTCTTGACGAGTCTCAGGTGAAATCGCTTGTCGCAGGACTCCAGCAACGTGTATCGTTGATCCAAGGGCCACCTGGTGAACATGGTCTCTCCATTACTTGAAGCTACCTCATTGTTTTGTAGGCACCGGCAAGTCGTTTATAGGTGCCCTTCTCGCAAAGACAATACATGATGAAACCGCTCAAACCATCCTCGTGGTCTGCTATACCAACCATGCACTGGATCAGTTCCTCGGTGATCTTCTCGAGTACGATATCCCTTCCGAATCTATTGTCCGCCTCGGCGGCCGGTCAAACAAGTCGGTGGAGCATCTGTCTCTCCACAATCAACCACGCGGACGCATTTGGTATGACTGGGATGAGATCGACAAGCTGAAATGCGCTACTTCCTATTGTGAAGACAAGCTCGGCACTCACTTCCGAACGTTGCTAGATGTCGACGATTGGAACCTGATGACACATCTAGAGCTTAAACACCCCGAGTATTCCGAAGCATTCTACGTGCCGTGGGAGACGCAAGATGGAATGACACGCATTGGGCGGAGTGGACAAGTAATTGATAAGGGGTATCTCTTCTCGCGGTGGATACGTGGTCTGGACGCTGGAGCGCTGAGCGGCGAACCTCATGTTCAAGCGTCAGCTCGAATTTGGGGTATGGACCGCTCTACCCGCCAGCAGCTGCTGAACACGTGGCGACAGGAGTTCATCGCTAAAGATTTAGAATCGATATGCCGTCTTGGCAGGTCGTACAATACGCTTCAGGAAGCTATCAAGCAAGAGTTTGCTAGGTCGACTATGGCAATTTTGCGGCAGAAGAGGATCATTGCGTGCACAACTACAGGCGCGGCTATCTATGCCGATGCGCTCGAGCGTGTTGGTCCTGAAGTTCTCTTGGTGGAAGAAGCTGGCGAGATCCTCGAAAGTCACATCTTGACTGCATTGTCGCGCAAAGTCGATCAAATGATTCTTATCGGTGACCACAAGTAGGTCCACAGCATTACCTCGGACGTCTATTATGACTGACAACCTTTGTAGACAGTTGCGTCCAAAGGTCAACAACTATCAGTTGACCGTTGAAAAGGGTGACGGATTCGACCTCAACAGGTCGCTTTTCGAGCGTCTTGTCCTCAAGGGCTACCCCCATGAAACGCTCTCAACACAACATCGGATGCGCCCCGAAATCTCTGCCTTTGTCCGCGAACTCACATACCCGGAGCTTGTTGATGCTCCCTCTACTCGCCAACGACCGGATATTCGTGGAGTACAATCGAACATTGTCTTCGTGGACCATACCCACCCCGAAGACGACGACGCGTTGATTGGTGACCGTGCAGACTACGGCACCAAATCATCGAAGCAAAACTCGTACGAAGTACAGATGGTACTCAAGATAATACGCTACCTTGCCCAACAAGGATACAAAAGCGAGAATATTGTCGTTCTCACTCCGTATCTTGGTCAGCTTCACCAGATTCGTGACGCTCTGAAGCATGACAATGACCCAATCCTCAATGAAATGGATTCTTCGGATCTCGCCCATTTTGGCCTTGCCCTTGCGTTGCAACCGGAGTCGAAAGCCAGAAAAGGCCGAATCCATCTGGCTACGATAGGTGAGCAGCATACTCGGGAATACAACACGACTTGGTGACCTGTCGTAGACAATTATCAGGGAGAGGAAAGCGACATCGTGATTGCAAGTCTCACGAGATCAAACAACGCCAACGCCATCGGCTTCATGGACTCTCCCGAGCGTCTCAACGTGCTCCTCTCACGTGCTCGAAATGGCCTTATCCTGATCGGCAACTCCCAAACGTTTTTACATTCTAGGAAAGGGGGCGCACTCTGGAAGAAATTCTTCACTCTCCTAGAAAAGGGTCAGTACGTTTACCAAGGGTTCCCTGTCAAGTGCGAGCGGCACCCCGAACGTCTAGTTCTACTCAAGCGTGCAAATGATCTCGACGACCACTGTCCGGATGGTGGATGCACGGAACCGTGGTGAGTGTGACATGCCATGCATGTCTTCTATATAGCTCGGATCCTCACGCCTTTGGAAACAGCGGATTCAAGCTCGCGTGTGGACACACGTGCTCGATAAAGTGCCATCCTAACCGGTCATGGGCGCTGTTTGGCCCGCACGACACGTCGTGGTGCAAGTACAAGATGAGCGCGGTGTGCCCGGCGCGTTACCACAGGATGACATGGGAGTGTCGTCTCGGCCGGCCTTCTGTTTGTTTGGCCTGCCACAAGGAGGCTCAGCGTGTCGAGAACATCGCTTGGAAGGAGTGCGAGGCGCAGAACAGGCGTAGAGAAGCCGAGCTGTTGCAGGCAGAGGGAGACAGAGGGAAACGGAGCGGACTTCAGGAAGAACGTCCGGGGAGAATGGAGACGGTGGGAGGAGGAAGAAGCACACAATGAACAAGGAGAGGAAGAAAGAAACGTTGATCGTTGACAGACGGTAGGAAGACACGTAACACCTCTGAGATCCGGAAGTCTATCCAATGAGTACATTTGGACCCGATCTTGCTGTGACCCTGCAGTGCTTTGGATAAATGAGCGTGACCTCTATGATAGCCTAGGACTACTGGCTCCCATGCACGTCGGTGAACGGGAGCCGCATGGTGAATGATGCTTGCCTACCTCGAAGATGCCCAATACATGGCATCCAGCGCCTCGGGAAGAGCGATCTCGGGGACGCGTTCTGACATTTGTCACATACACTCATGCACCTCCATTGTTGTGAACTCATGCGATCCAGTGTATTGCTGCCGCACACGACAGATAGCAGCTCAAAGCCAATCATTTCTACCATCACGGCGTGGGCCACAGCCGCGGCGAGTACAGCCTCCGATAAGATCTTCGTTGGCGTCTACAGGATGTCCATGAAAGATAGTCAAGCTCGAGTATCACTCGAGCAGGTGGTGACTCTGGTGAGAAGGATCCTGTAAGGACGCTCAATGTAAAGTCGATGGACGCTGCACTCAAGTAATGGGAGTGAAGTCGAGTGTTGAAAAGTTATTACCACCGGAAGAAGCCGAACCTAATCCACAGGAGTACCGTACAGCTTTCACAGCTTGGACTTAAAACTACTGCAGACATGCCCTCGCTACATTCCTCAACAGCTTACTTTTCCGGTCTAAGGAGCCATGGCTGGCGAATTGGACGGAGAAAAACGACCACAACTTGAATCAAGAACGTCGCAATCTCGTGTGCTGAATGTGGGTTGGCGAGATTTGGTTGGTGATTTACCGACTGACCTATCTTACAGGACACTATGCAGACGCCCATTTCTTCTGACGCTGACGACCAGTGTACGAGCCAGGAATTTCGAGGCAAGAAGGAAATCGTTATTACAAGTACGTATTCTTTCCCCTACACGGTTGCGAAATTGCTCATGATGAGGTAGATATTCGAGCAACAGATGTCGTCCTTGGCCTCCGACGCTTTCCCGCTAGCTTTTATACCATCGTTCGCCACAATGACCTTGAATGGAGAACCGAAAATAAGCGTTCGTCGGTCCAGGATGATGTTGTTGAATGGAACGGGCCACTCCCAATGTGAGTTCCCCTTCTGTTAATTTGGATTGGTACTTACAGAGCTCCTAGACCGTCGGATCCATCAGCAAGCGTTCGTCTCGAGATCTACGCATCTTTCGAAT
>JBBPSJ010000221.1:0-40713 GCA_038093535.1 Boletus reticulatus
CTTCTTGGTTTTCTCTGCTGATTGGGCCAGAGAAGTCAAAATAGTAGTTTTTCAAATGGAGGGTCCAGTTGGCTCGTCTTTGTCATCCTCCTCACAGTCTATGAGCGCTGGCACTTCCTCCCGCTGCGTGGTTGGCTCCACGTCAGGTACCTTCAGATGAGCCGTATATGCACATTTCGGATCGAAGTTATTGCCCCACCACAGAGCTCGTCTTCGCCAAAGTTTACTCATCTGGCATTTCCTGTTAAAGACAGTGATAGTGTGGGCCGCAGCCGCTCTGTCTTGTCATATACGCGTGCGCTCCTGTACGGTCGGTTCCGTATCTCGGATGCGGACGGTCCCAGTTTCCCAGTTAATTTCCGGATTTCGGTCCTGGAGCCAGGGCAAACCTAGAATTATGTCATCCTTGCCACAGTCAATTACAAGGAAGTCTCAGAGTTTGGTTGTTTCTCCGATCTGCATTAGCACCGATGCCTGTTTTCGTATCAGGCTGTTTTTGTTGGGAGTTCCATCAACATTGCTCACCCGCAGGGGAGTCTTTAGTCGGGTAGTGGGAATGTCGCACGCCACTACGGTTGCATAGTCGATAAAGCAACCTGTTACCCCAGAGTCGATGAGGGCTTTTGTGTCAACGCTTTTGAACGCAGTGCGGTCAGGTGGGTAGATGGTGACAGGAATAGATATGGATTGCGAAGTACCACCTGACACAAACACTGGAGAACATCTATAAGAAATTGAATTGGCAGGGAATGACGTTGACCCATTCCTGCCCTTTAAAAACCCTGGTCGGTTCCAGGTGTTTCGAGCCACGTGTCCTGGTCGGTTCCAGGTATCGCACATGCTCCTTCGCAGAAACCGGATGTAATCCGTATGTGGGTTCCACAGCAACCGTCGATCGACGTATGTGGTTTGGCTGGGTCGGCTCCCAGTCCGAGCGACATGTTCCAGTCGGTTCCGGATATCGCATGTGCCCCTGCCCCTTCGCTCACCGCTCTAACGACCTTGGTTGGTTCCAAGTGTCGTGCCACCCTGATTCCGTGTTTGACTGTGTTTCTCGTGGCGGTCTCTTGCGAAGAAGGTTGCAGTCCAAGCCCCATCCCTTGACTCGTGGGAGTAGCTGCGTCCGCATCCAGCAATGATTGGACATCATCATATGTATGCGTACGTGCCAGGATAATGATCCTGGGCTTTCTCTGAGGTGGTGTCCCAGAGCTCCGCCGGCGCGATAGCGGAGAACTTATTGTCCCATGGTGCCAATCATACAGCCCTGGCTCGTGGTGCTGCCCTGATCGCTTCCTTCTGGCACTCTTGGTAAGTGGCCGTTCTTACCTCAGCCATGGCTTGGTAGCCAGCCTCCTCATCATCGGACGAGCTGCCCTCCCCGAAAGCAGTTTTGAGGATCTTTATAGCGGCGCCTCTGTCAGTGCTACCCATATTGTTGAGGTACGCAGACAGGTCATCATCTTCCTCCGTTGTGGTGGTGGTGCGTGCCCATCGTTGCGGGACTTTGTAAGTTGGACGTGTGGAGCATCCGGAAGATGTGGTCGGGCGGGGACATGTTGTCCGGTCGGTTCTGGATCCGTGGTGGTTGGAAGACCTACAGCCAACCTTTTGACAAGTGAAACATTGATTCTTCCGCAGGTACTCAGCGTGCTGAGTCGGCGATAGACGTACGGCATCTATGTACGTCCATTGCATACGGGTCCTTGTGCGATCGAGAAGAGGGAGCCAGAATATGTGGTACTCCCTTTCGTAAATCTCCAATCCTCCTCAGTTGTTGGGAGAATTGGCCTGCTTTCTTTATCCATTCCTTGTAGTCCTCTGGGATCTTGTCGCACGAGAGAATCATTGTTGCGAGCTTTTCATCAGCCATCCTTCAGCAAAGGTCTTTCCATGGCCCTTGCTTATCTTGTTGAGGAAAGTAAGGGACTTAGTCGTATCCGTGAATAGAGCATGGTTGATGGTGAAGTACGCGTTCATCGAGAGGAGGCATCTGTTGGCGTCCTCTGCCTCCCTGGAAAAGTCCTCGGGAAGGCCGGCCTTTATTTCTAATACCATATCTTCATCTTCTGGAGCCGAGTCAATGTCAATGTCCTCCTGTGCAGTCGGTTCCGGGTCAGGGTCGTGAAAAACAAGAGGAGGTTCCTCGTCTAGAGGGATAGGGGAGTCGGGTGGGGGAGGCTGGAGTGCGGCAGCTAATTCAGAGACGGAAGGGAGGGCGTCCGCATTTCGTCCTTGGCTCCTGTTGAGATCTGCGAGCTCCTGTTGAACTTGTCTGTAATGATTAACGGCCTCCGGGTTGGAGAATCAATCAGGTAAGACAATATGGAAAGGATGTTCATCGGGGAGTAAGTGGATCCGAGGGAGTGGAGAGGATGAAGACACGGTTGGTGGAGGGGAAGGAGAGTCGGAGGGTGCTCTGAATCTGGTTAATGTAGCGTGCTGCGATATGGGGCGAAGAACGTGCGAGGTATAGATGAGGAGTTCAACTCAAGGACTATGCCGAGCTTCAAGACAATGTGAAGCCTAAGCGGGTCTCTTCTATCCACAGGTACCTGAGAGGCTCTCTGGGACTCGAAGGTGGTGGACTAGGAACAACGCTGATATTGCGTAGAACTAGCTGGGGAATTACAGGAGTGAAGTGATGAGTATTTATACGGTAGGCCCCTAATCTAGATGAAGGGTATAAATGGATGCGCAGCATCCGCAGTCACAAAGGCTATGTATGCGCAGTATGCGTAGCTACATGGCGATGAGTGCACAGCACAAATCGATGAAATAAAGTAGAGGCTATGCCACAGCCATGAAGTCTGAATAAAGGGGCTGTGGTGGAGATGGAATGGGAACCTAGATATGGTATGGGCGGGGCGCCGTGTGAGACGGAAGGAGATAGAGATTGAGAGACATATCTGGTAGCACATGTGGAGGACAACTCCACTATGAATACAGCCGCGTACAGCGAGAGAACGAGTCTAGGGATGAGTGAACAAGAAAGTGTAATGAGAATTGAGTACCCCCTTCGTAGACCGTAACAGAGATCCACTAACTCCTGTTGAACTTGTCTGTAATGAGTGATATGATCCGGAGGGGAGTATCGATCAGGTAGGACAATATGAAAAGGGTGTTCGTCAGGGAGGAGGTGGATTCGAGGGAGTTGGGAAGAAGAAGACACAGTGGGTGGTGAAGAAGGAGGGGAGTTGGATGGTGCTTGAATCTGCCGGCGCGGGAAATGTCGGAGTGGGGGAATGTCCTCTACTGAAAAGTAGGGACAGATGGAAGAGCTAGTTCTTTTGTAACGCACAGCGTAGTGTTGACATAGCGTGCTGCGAAACAGGGTGAAGAGTGTGCGAAGAATAGACAAGGAGTTCAACTCAAGGACTATGCCGAGCTTTGAGATAATGCAAAGCCTAGGCAGGTCTCTTCTATCCACAGATACCTGAGAGGCTCTCCGGGACTCGAAGGTGGTGGACTAGAAACCACGCTGATATTGCATAGAACTAGCTGGGGAATTACAGGAGTGAAACGACGAGTATTTATATGGTAGGCCTCTAATCTAGATGAAGGATATAAATGGGATGCGCAGCATCCACAGTCCAAAGGCTATGTATGCGCAGTATGTGCAGCTACATGGCGATGAGTGCGCAGCACAAATCAATGAAATAAAAAGGAGGCTATGCCACAGCCATGAAGTCTGAATAAAGGGGCTGTGGTGGAAATGGAACGGAAGTCTATATAAGGTATAGGTGGGGTGCCGTGTGAGACAGACAGAGAAGTGAATTGAGAGAACGTATCTGGTACATATGTGGAGGACGACTCCACTACAAATACAGCCGCATACGGCAAGAGAATGAGTCTGAGGATGAGTGAATGAAAAAGTGTAGGGAAAAAGTGGTACCCCCTTCTTAGACCATAACACATCTGACCCATCCACACTGGTCACGAAGTCCTCTCACATGCTCTCAATGTGCTGTGATGGGTTCATGTCTGGCTCTCTGACCTTCCTCTTCTGTGAAGGGGAGGGGGCCTTTGGTTCGTCCACGTGACTGGCCAAGGTCTGGGTAGCGTGACGTGATACCTTCCACTGCAAGGGGTGGGGGGTCCGGTTCATCATCTGATAGGTCAATGCTGGTTGTGGAGTACTGCAAGTACATTGGTTCCTGGTCCTTCTGCTGTGAAGGGGGGGCCTCTAACTCGTCATCTGATATGTCAATGTCGACTGTGGAGTGCTGTGAGTACACTGGTTCCCAGTCCTCCTGCTGTGAAGGGGGAAGGGCCTCTGGTTCGTCTGATGGGTTTCGGATGTCAGCTGTGGAGTGCTGCGTGTGTTGGTGGGGGACCTCAGGTGCATCCAACCAGTTGTTGCCCCTCATGGCAATATGAAGCATTGAGTCCTGGATGCTTTTTTGAGTGCACTCAGCCCAAGTCATGTGGAATCTGACTCACTGGAAGCTGACTCGCCTCAGTAAGCATGAGATCGTTGATGGTTGCTGCCCTTTCTAAGGTGTCGTCGTCCATTTCTTCATCACTGAAACCTCCAATGAGGCTGCCTTGAGGTGAGCCTTGCATTGCCTGTTGCTGTTGGGCTACATCGTTAACAGAGTTTGAGATCGCTTTGGATGGAGATGGAGTGACTGCCACAGCTGTGCTGTTTATGCACTTCTTGGAATGGGACTTTGCATGCGGTACAGCCCATTCTTGGACATGGCTTAAGAGAAACTCAGGCATTACTCTACAGGTTCCACAACACCCGGTCAGCTCAAACAAGTTGAATGTGAAACCCAAACAATGTACTTGTCAGCCAGGGAAGCAGAGCCTCCACGTCCCTCAACATGTGTCTGAGTCAACGTGTCCACCTTCTCTTGGATCCCTTTGGCCTCCTTCGTGGCCTGCAGTGCCTCACGTCCTTCAATCTCCTTCATAGCCCGCAAAGCCTCATGCCCTTCGACCTCTCTAGATTTCTTTGCGGCATGCAGCGCCTCGTGCAGCAGCACATTGGACTTTGATGCTTTGGTAGCTACCACCTCATTGTCTAGTGTTGAATTAAGCAAGTTTGTGCTAGGTAATACCTCCATGGCACCAATCATCTGGGCCTCTGCTGGGTCTTTGTGAGTTGTCTGACTCTTTATATTATATCAGTATCATGTCAACTTACTTGTTCCTTTAGTTGCCTTTGAGGTTGATGACTCTGTAGTATGAAAGCAGTAAGTCCATTGTCTATGACAGGGCATGCAAACTCACTTCTTCCTGCAGCTGCTGGATGAGCAGGTCAAACAGGCTTTGCAGTGGTCATCATGGCCTTGACCTGTTTGTTCTTCATCTTCACCTCCAGGTCATTGACCCTCTGTACAGCCCAGCTTGCGACTGCCTCTCTCTCAGCCCATGTGCTTGCGATGAGCTCATCATCGGCCTTCTTCTCTGCCAGAGTTCTTCTCTTCTGTGGAAGGTCTGGAAGACCCAAATGCTTCTTTGCGTTTGAGGGGCGTGTCTTGCGAGGCGACATGGTAACTCCCATATAAAGCTGATGGACAGAGGACAGTGGCTGGTAATGGAGCAAACAGAATGTCCAAGGTTTTTTTTTCTTTGCCCTCGATTTATATGTCAGCATGGACCTTATATGTACAACTAAGTTACAGCACCCACTAATGACTTGCTTCTGTCATTACCAACTACTAGTGGCACATTTTGGCATCCTTAGCCTGAATTGTCCTCTAATGCGCCTTTGCATTACTCCCTTTCACCATGCCTCATTAAGAGAGTCAAGGGGTACTCTATCATCACAACCTCCTCACCTATCCATGTCCTCGTTGTCCTTGCTGGTTCAAAAATCACTCGGGGCTGACACAACACCTCAATGCTCTGCACTGGACTATTTCACCGCTGGCTAACCCTGCCATCAATTCACAGGAACACGACGGATGTGAATATGAAGTAGACTTACCTCCTCCCTTGTTGCCGCCCACACCGTGCTCCTCTTCACCAGTGCAGGTCATCAACACGGAATATGTTGGTCCCAGGGAGAAGGTGTACAGGAACTACCATCCTCACCTGACTGGTAAGTTAGCGAGAGCGAGCTTATGAAATGTTGCTCATATAAATTAGGTCTGCCTTGCGATGCCAACGGCACCACTCTCCAAAAAGGTGCACCTCCGCAGCCTTTGCTGCCCAAGTCTGTAGAGGATTGGGGTTCTTTCCACAGCCATACCCACTTTGAACTCACCGACTTTTTATTTACCCGAAATCAAATGCCTAGCATGCAGATCGACAAACTTCTCGATATTTGGGCAGCCTCTTTGCTCAAAGTACAGGGTCGACCACTGTTTGCAGACCATAAGGATTCATACAAGATGATTGATGGGTCTTCACTCGGCGACGCCAAATGGAACAATTTTACTGTGAAATATACTGGCCTGCAACCAGATCAAGCCGTGCCTCCATGGATGCACGATTCATACGAAGTTTATTACTGGGATCCACGGGAGGTCACCCATCAGATACTCACCAATCTCAACTTCGCAGATGAGCTTGACCTCGCCCCATACTGGGAATACGACTCTGTGACAAATGAGCAACATTGGTGTGACTTCATGTCAGCTGATTGGGCATGGGAGCAGGTGGTAAATGGCATCCGTTGATGGTTTCTCAACACGAAATGAACTAAAAACTCATGTAGGACATCATTGGACAGGATGCAATGACACATGGATCTGTCTTCATGCCGTTGATTCTAGGCAGCGACAAAACAACTGTCTCTGTTGCAATGGGACAGAACGACTACTATCCGCTCTATCTATCAATAGGAAATGTACACAACAATATCAGGCGTGCACATCACAATGCGCTGGTACTTATTGGCTTCCTTGCACAGCCCAAAAGTGTGTCTTTTATTGTTTAAACTCTACGTTCCAGTATGACCTATACAGTGACTCCAAAAACCCTTTCCATACTAACCTGAATGGTGGTGCGCTTTGCGCACCACCAAACACTGTGGGAATTCTGCTTAGCTTTGGTGAGGTCATAACTAGTACATACTCTTTGCTACAGGAATGCTCCCTAGGTCATGTGATTTGGGTCACACACCATTGAGATATGGCCATTTTGAAAGTGTAATGTCATGGAATGGGTTTTTTCACTTTTCAATTGATAGCTAGGATCTCAGTCAAATCATAGATTGTTTGTTGTTATTTGTGTATACAAGCAAGGATATACATCTAAATAACATGTGTGAGATTGAACGAGTCCACACACATTGCAATTTCCAACTACTACCATGATTAGATCCCTCCTTCTACCCAAAAAACCATTATCCTTTCCATGCTTGATGCTGGCCACTCTAGTGAATCTAGTGCTAGGGAAACTGGCCCTTCTGCCACATTAATACCTCATTTGAGGAAACTTTTTACCATTCCCAAAACTGTTGGGGTTCATCCTTCCCAGCTTTTCCCTCCCCAGATCCAATATGCTCTGCATATCATTGCCTCTAGCAAGGCTGACAATGGTGTGCAAGTGACCAAAGCAATTACCAATATCAAGAGTATACCCTTCTCTTCCAAGACAGTTTGTTTCCACTTGAAGAAATCCAGTATGAGGGCTGTGATCAAGTCCAAATGCTCTAGTCACTTTACTAGACATTACAAGATTTGCTTGGAATTTTCTTATGCCAAGAAGAATTGGACTATAGACCATTGGAGGAAGGTCCAATGAGACCAATATCAATTGCCTATGGTCAGATGGGCATAAAGGGATATGAAAAAGAGGCTTAGTGATAGGGTAGTGCAAGAGATGCTTTAGTATGATGGAGGTTTCTTGATGTCATGGGGCTGTATGTCTTGGGAATGCCTTGGCTATGCTGCTAGCAATGATGGTATGATGAATGACTATAATTTCCTTCATATTCTGCAGGATGAACAAATGAATACCCTTGGGTATTATGGTCTAAAGCCTCCTAACATGATCTCTCTACAAGACAATGACCCCATGAATACTTGTAAAAAGGTGAAGAAGTGGCTTGAACAGGAGGATTTCATGATTATAAGGTGGCCTGATATGAATCCTATCAAGGATCTCTGGGGATTCCTTAAAAAAAAGCTTGGAGAGCATAAAAGCCCTCCTAATGGAGTTTGTGGATTATGGGACAAAGTGGGAGAGAATGTCCATTGAGGAGTGTCAGAAATTGATTGAAAGCATGTCTAGAAGGGTTCAGGGAGTGCTTGGAGCAAAATAGGCCATACCATATATGAATAATACCTAAATAATTGTGTAAATTGAAAAGTGAAAAAACCCTTTCCATGACATTACACTTTCAAAATGGCCACATCTCGATGGTGTGTGACCCAAATCACATGACCTAGGGAGCATTTCTGTAGCCAAGAGTATGTACTATTTATGACCTCACCAAAGCTAAGCAGGATTCCCACAGTGCTTGGTGGTGCGCTTCACGCACCACCATCCAGGTTAGTATGGAAAGGGTTTTTGAAGTCACTGTAAGTCCCTTACTTTTCTCAACAAGATCAGTAAGGGCTGGAGAACGACATTCACTGAAGGATGGCTGATGAACCTTGGGAACCCCATCATTCCTGAAGACTTAAAGACCTTCAATAAGATAAAGGAGGCCTTTGAGACCACTTTCTCCCCCTATGACATAGCTGCCAAGGCTAGGATTGACCTCTCCAAACTCTGTCAATCTGCTGGAAAGGATAGTGATGGAACATGGAGCAACGAGTTCACCATGTACACTTCACAATTCCAACATCTCGCCAAGAAGTCTGGTATCACTGACAAGCACACCCTTATGGAGTGGTTCATCCATGGCCTTAGTTCTAAGCTTGCCACAATGATCCTGTTGTGCAATAAGATTTCTGAAGACTACAAGAACTGGATAAAAAAAGCTGGCCAATTCTCCCAACCACTGAGGAGGATTGGGGACTTACATAAGGGAGTGCCTCACATTCCGGCTCCCTCCCCTTGATCACACAGAGACCCATATGCAATGAACGTAGATGCCATACATCTGTCACTGACTCAGCACACTAAGTACATGTGGAAGAACCAATGCTTCATTTATCACAAGGTTGGCTGTAGGTCTACTAACCACTCCAGATCTGGAACTGACCGGACACCATGTCCCTGCCCAACCACATCTTCCAAACGCTCCGCACATCCTTCTTACAAAGTCCCACAACAATGGGCACACACCACCACCACAATGGAGAAAGATGATGAACTCTCAGCTTACCTAGAATCAATGGGTAGTATAGAGAAAGGCACTGCAATTAAGATCCTCAAAACTGCTTTCAGGGAGGGTAGCTCATCCATGGACAAGGAGGAAGGCTACCAAGCCATGGCTGAGGTAAGAATGGCCCCTTACCAAGAGTGCCAAAAGGAAGCAATCTGGGCAGCACCACACTAAATCAGGGCTGTACAATCTAAACCATGGAACAATAGGTTTTCTGCTATTGCACTGGCAGAACTCTGGGATGCCACCTTGTTGAAAGGACATGTACCAATGGTCACATGACCATAAATTAAGTAAGCATTACAAAGCATATATCTGCTGAGTCTGAATATCATATATCTCTCTTGATCCACTACCGCTATCATCTCTGAGAATCCCTTCAGTCCAAAGGTAAGTCCCCTAGAGTAGATTCCTAGGGATCCTGTGCGGCAACGCCAGATCCCCGCTATTGCAACACATCTCAGAGAAGGACCAGGATCATTATCCTGGCACATACACAGATGATGAAGTCCAATCAATGCTGGACACGCACACAGCTACTCCCACAGGTCAAGGGATGGGGCTTGGACTGCAACCTTTTTCACAAAAGACTGCCACAAGAAACACAGTCAAACAAGGAATTAGAGTGGCACGAGTGGTGACTGAAGGGGAAGGTACTTGGAACCGACCAAGACAGAGTGGGACCCGACCCACCAAACCACATACATTGATCAACAGTTTCTGTGGATCCCACATACAGACTACATCTGGTTTCTGCAATAAAGCGTGTGAGATATGTATCTGGATCCAACTAGGACACATGGCTTGAAACACCTGGAACTGACTAGGGTTTTTGAAGGGCAGGATTGGGTCAATGTCATACCCTGCCAATACTATTTCTTTTAGATGCTCTCCAGTGTTTGTGTCAGGCGGTGCTTCACAATCCATATCTATTCCCATTACCCTCTATCCACCTGACCACACTGCGTTCAAAAGCATTGACACAAAAGCCCTTATCAACTCCGGGGCAACTGAATGTTTTATTGATGATGCTATGGTAGTGGCATGCGACATTTCCACTACATGACTCAAGACTCCCCTACAGGTGAGCAATGTCAATGGATCACCAAACAAAAACGGCCTGATACAAAAACAGGCATTGGTGCTAATGCAGCTCAGAAAAATCACTGAACTCCAAGACTTCCTTGTTATTGACTGTGGCAAGGATGACATCATACTAGGATTGCTCTGGCTTCTGCACCAAAATCCAGAGATTAACTGGAAATCAGGAACTGTCTGCATCCAAGATATGCAACTGACTGTACAGGAGCGGATGCACAGATGAGAAGAGGTAGTGGCCACAGCCCATACTATCAACATCTTCAATAGGAAATTCCAGGTGAATAAACTTTGGTGACGTAGAGCTCTGTGGTGGAAGCATAATGATCTGAAATGTGCAAATATGGTTCATCTGAAGGTATCTGATGTGGAATCAACCATGCAGCAGGAGGATGTACCAGTGCTCATAGATTGTGAGGAGGATGAGGAAGACAAGCCCACTGGACCCTCCATTAGGAAAACAACAATATTAACTTCTCTGGCACAAGGTACAGAGAAAACTAAGAAGGAACTCCCGTGGGACTTCCAAGACTTTGAGGACGTCTTCCAAAAGCAGAATGATGGTCCCCTTCCGTCTTACTGGTTGTTCGATCACAGCATAGATCTAGACAACCCATTTCTACCCAAGGTTGCTAAGGCCTACCTGCTCAACCCTAAGAAGCAAGAGGCATGCAAAGACTTTATCAGTGAACACTTGAAAGCCAGACATATTTGCCCATCCAACTCCCCTATGGCTTCCCCATTCTTCTTTCTCTCTAAGAAGGATGGCAATCTTCACCCCTGCCAAGATTACCACTATCTCAATAAGCACACCATCAAAAACACCTACCCTCTCCTGCTCATTGGCAACTTGATGGATCAGCTCAAGGGATCCTATCACTTCATGAAGATGGACATCCATTGGGGGTATAATAATGTCCAGATCAAGATCAAAGACACCTGGAAGGCAGTGTTTATCACACCCTTCAGCCTCTTTGAGCTTCTCATCATGTTTTTTGGTCTTTGCAACAGTCCTGTGACTTTTCAGTTGTTCATGGACTTCATTTTCAAGGACATGGTAGCAGAAGGATGGTTGATCATCTACATGGATAATATGTTAATCCATTCCAGGGATCTCAAGGAACATCATGACAGAACGAGGCGAGTTCTGGAATGATTGAGAGAGAACTGTCTCAGCTTCAAATTGGAAAAATGTACGTTCAACGCATCCTTGGTTGAATTCCTAGGGATGGTCATCCAAGAGGGTATCATTGTGATGGACCCTATTAAGCTTTCAGCAATTGCCACCTGGGAACCACCTACTTCAGTTCACACAGTCTGCTCATTCATCGGATTCTGCAACTCCTACCACAAGTTTATTCTGAACTTTTCAGAAATTGCTAGGCTGATCTTGGATTTAACAAAGAAAGGGCAGCTGTGGTTCTGGACGCACAAGCAACAAAAGGCTTTTGACCTCCTCTGTCAGGCCTTCACCTTTAGATCCATTTTGACAATGCCAGATATCTCGAAATCATGTTTTGTCATGACAGACACTTCCCTCACCGCTTCTGGGGGCATACTGATGCAGAAGAATGCCAATGGTGATCTACACCCTTGCTGCTATATATCCTAAACATTCTCACTGGCAGAACGCAACTATGACATCTACGATCAAGAACTTCTAGTGGTTATACATGTGCTAGAAGAATAGTGACATTACCTCACTGGAACCAACCAGCCTGTTATTGTGCTCACAGACCACAAGAATCTGTGTTAGTTCAAGGACCCCAGGAAACTGTCTAGGCAGTAGGCTAGATGGTTATTAATGATACAGGACTATGACCTCCTGTTCCAATAGGTATCCAGCGCCAATATGGGCCCAGTGGATACTCTTTTGTGGAAGAACACCCTAAATACTTCGGTCAACAATACCAAAGTTACCCTACTTCTGGGAGAGCTCTTTCTAAAATGGATCAACCTTGACCTTTGGACCACTATCGAGCAGTCATCTTCCACTGACTCCTTCATCATTGACCAGCTCTGCCAACTTCACAGAGGTACCTTGGGTATCTCCTGTTTGACCATTCATGACTGGTGCTTTGACAATGGATTACTATACTTCAAGGATCGGGCCTATGTGCCTGAAGCTTACTGGAATAACCTCCTACATGTCATCCATGACTCATCCATGGGTGGTCATGATGGTTACTACCAGACTATTAACACGGTATAATGTGACTATTGGTGGCCAGGTTTAACAGCATTTGTCTGGCAATTCGTCCAAGGATGTGCCATTTGCCAGGCTAACAAGATCAACACCCATCCCACCATCCCACTGCTTACCCCTCTTCTGGTCGCTTCCACTCACCCCTTCTCCACTCTTTCAGTTGATCTCATCACGGACTTGCTGCCATCCAATGGTTATGATTTGGTTATGGTCATGGTTGACCATTGCCTTACAAAGGAAGTAATTTTTACCCCAACTCACAAGAGTGCAAACACCTGCAGGATTACACAGCTCTTCTTTGAGAAGATTTTCCCTCATTTCGGGCTCCACAACAAGATTATCTCAGACCATGGTCTGCAGTTCACCTTGGCCTTCACCCTGGAACTGGCTAGACTCCTCGATTATGATCCACTCCTCTCCTCCACCTACCAGAGATATTCCACAGCCCTCTGGGCAATCCTGGACCTGGTGACAGTCTTTATTGTGTTACAGCAAAACATACAAATTCACTAAACAATAGTAGACACTCCAGCTCTGGGAATTCCTCCTGGGATTTCATGGTACACACTAGGTAAGGAGGAACAGTTAGTCATTATGGTCGAAAGCATATATGGTGATGAACTGGCGAAGCACATCGATGACATTCATTACATTGTCCTCATTTAAGTTACACACATTGTAACCATGGCAGAGTCTGAACACAAGATAGGGACAGTCATTTGCGTGATTGAGGTGGCGGAGTTCATTGAAGATACACACATACAGCTTGTGTGTTTTCTTAGTAGATAGTGATACCATGCAGGAACGCACAGCCGTCACGTTGTTCATTAATTCCCTTTGAGAGTGGATTTGAAAGTTCTTGTCATGTGATGTGGTAACAAGAGTGGGCGAAATGCCGCTTTTTTTGCCAGTGGCAAAATAGTATGCCATTGTGATTCGATTGGTGCATGACCCATCCACGAAGAGTTGTTCTTCCTCTAGTCTGACTGGTGTTATTTCTTTCCATAGAGCTAACAATCACAACATACTTGTCAATAATGGAATGGACAACAGGTTCATTGTCCTTTTGGACATCCAAGAAATCGTCAAATGCAGCTGCATGTTTAAGGATGAGAAAGAGGATTTTTATGACCTCCAATGATGCTTGGTACAGCGCAGCGTCAACAACGATGGTAAGCAGCGTCATGGGAGTTACGGGGTGTTTGTACGTGAACCACCACACTTTCTGATTTTCTAGATCCTCGACATTGTGAACCTTCAGTGTATCTTTCATGGGGCAATAAGATATCTGAACAGGGGGACGACTGATGAAAGATCTGTTGCTTCAGTGATAGGCAGTGACAGTTATTTTGGGTGCGGGATCCATGACGTGGATCTATCGATGTTGAGGTGGATACAAATAGCTGAGTAACAGAGGGTGTTGAAAAGGGGATGCTGATGTAAAACCTCCTGTACCTTTTTATATTTATGAGGGTTGTACATAGCATTCATTCCACTCATTTGCTCCATGACCACCATCAGTAATCATCGTGCAAGGTTCTTTGATGTCTACGAACTACAGCAAATGGTGCTGGACCTACTTCCATTATTTTCTATCATCAGTTTCGCTCTCTCTAGCCATATTCATTGTCAAGGGGTGGGAATCTTGTTCTGGGGCTGCCTGTGTGCATTCGCCATGCATTTCTTCACAGATTTCCCACTCTTCATGGATGCACTTATTGGATTGCAAGGGGTGCTCTCAGGTTCCAGCGCCTTGCATATCCTTTGCTATGGAGACTCATGGTTGGGAAGTGTCAGACATGGACATTTTGTTATCAGCTGGTTATGCCGCACAAGTCGTTCATCAATTGCCTTCCCACGGTTATGGCACTATGTGTAGTGTTACTATGTTCAAGAAGGCTCATCTGAAGGTGGATATAATCAAGTCACGTAGCTCTGCAATCGCTCCTATCCTAGAGTTCCACTTGACAGCACTCATAAATTATGTTACTCTACACACTGTATTTTCAGTGTATCCTAATCTTACCAGCCGTCGACATGCCATTGTCAATCCAATGCTGTTTGATCGTGGTCAGCTAACCTTGCCAACATGTTTTGCACTGGTGAAGTACCGGGACTGTGGTTTCCAGATTCTCACAACAATGCAGTCTTTTCTGTTTGATACTAGCCTTTTAGGGGAGCAGGGGCATGTATGTGGGCATTGTTATGCTTGGTCCGGGTAGGAACAAGCGTAGCCTTTGATAAGTCAAGGAGAGAGACAAGCGTCAAATCAAAAGCACAACAAAGGCTTATAGAGTCAAAGGGAGTCGAAGGTTCAAAGCCCAAGTGAGTCATTCACGAGGGGTTCAAGATTGCTGGACTTAACACCAGCGGTTCGGGAGGAGGCAAGAGCGATGGATTGACGGAAGAGAATTACAAAGAAGCTCAAGCGTGAGGAAACACCTGAGTCGTATCTAGGGCTTATACATGTTGGATATGTAAGCCTTTAGGGCAAGTAAAGAAACTAAAGGAATACGATGGAAGGAATGATGACTAAGCAATTGGAAGGAGGCGGAGCACCGATGGAACAATGGGAAGGAAGGGTGAGTTATCAACGATAAGCAAAAGATAAGTCCATAGAGATAAGAGACGAGTCGTGCGAGTCTCATGTTATAGGAAAAAGAAAAGAGAATTGTAACATTACCCCCATACTAGCCTTGAGACCACGACGAAAGACTTTATCAATACAAGTCGGAATAGCCTGGAGAACCCAAGATGTTTGCATACCCTACTTCGTCAATGGGGTCGTCTAACTCAGGTGAAGGGGTACGATGACGAGGGGAAGTGGAACGACGAGGAGGCGGGATGGGAATAGCTCGTCCAGAGCGGGAAGAACGGGAAGAGCCGGAGGGATGAGAGGAACCTGAGGAAGAAGATGAGCCATGGCAGGGAGTAGTGAAAGAGACCGGCACGGGAGTGCTGCATCCATGACCACGACCAGCGATATGATTGGAGAGAGTCCCTCAGACCATCGGACCAGTGGATAACCGAGACAGGAGAGAGTGGCAATGTGTGGCGATTGGACAATCGGATTGTTTGTGTCCTGGTGCCCACTGTCTGCATCCCATGATGGGACATTGGTAGACCAGGCAATTGTGTCGTAAATGCCCGAGTTGATGGCAATGGAAGCAGGCGTCACGGTATCGAGGGTCTGAGGGGAGGAGAGGTGGTCCTTGGAGAATTCTAAACAGTGGGCGGTGTTGGAAATTGGCGGTTTGTTCAGCTTCTTCAACGGCATGGGACTCTTCGGGATAAAGGGGGGAAGAGGACGTGGAGGGAGTAGAGGGTACTTGCGCTGAATGGTAGGAGGAGGGTGACGAAGATTGGTCTTCATCTTGTGGACAAAGGGGATACACTCCAGCGGCGGCAAGTTCCAGGGCGTAACAGTCTATCTCCTGTAAGAATTCGCCGAACTCCATTTGGTAGATGATCTGATGAAGCTCTCATAAGATGTTCTGCTGCGTCTTTTTGACCCATTCACGATCCATACGGTCGTTCATGAAAGGGGTGATGTCATTAGTGACAAGGGAGAGTCGTTGGGTTTGTTGGAAGACTCTGTATAGGGCTAGGAATGTGGAGTCCTGGTTAAGGTGGGTGTCGATGGGTAGCGCCAGACCGGTGTCGCAGATGTAGTGGGTAACATTGTCGACGTAGCAGACAGAGGGGGTTCCTTCTCTCATGGCGTTGGCATAGATGGGGATTTCGATGGCAAGGACTGGTCTGGGAGTAGCGATGGGGGGAGAGGAAGCATGAGTAGTACGAAAGACAATAGGGGAAGAAGGGATGGGAGCACAAATTGGTTCGGTCATGGTGATAGGTTCATCGATGGTAATGGTTCCAGGGATCTGGACAGCGTAGTACATGGTGGTACGGGTAGTAGATTCAGCGACAGCAGTAGATTTTGAGCCCCAACCGGGTTCAGTGAGTGTAGAAGTAGGGCTAGGAGGAGGAGAGGAAGGGGCAACAGACGATTCAGAGGAGATGGACAATTGTTGGAAGGACATGGTGGTAGAGGATGAAGACGGTTTAAGTGCGAAAGGCGGAGGGATGAAGCTTCTTATAGTCGTTAAGGATGGACTTTGAATGATTCAAATTCCGTTCTGGGAGCCAGAAGTCTTCTTTGGCCGAATATCCTTTCCATCGGATCAGGAACATGTGGTTCTTTGGAGTTCCGTGGTGGCGTAAGATCCGTTCCACTTCATATTCTTCTTCGCCTTGAATTAAGTCAGGTGGTGGAGTGGGATAGTTCTTTTTGTGGACGGCATTTTCGCGATAGGGAGATAAGAGGGAGGCGTGGAAGACGGGATGGATCTTCTTGTCCCATGCTTTCAGTAAGCAGAGTTGATAGGTAATAGGAGATAGGACTTTGGTGATAACGAAGGGTCCTTCCCTTTTTGGTGCAAACTTCGGGTTGACTACTGTTACGGTCTACGAAGGGGGTACACTTTTTCCTTGTTCTTTTGCTTGTCCTCGTCTTCCGTTTCCCTACAGACTCGTCCTCTCGCCGTACGCGGCTGTATTCGTAGTGGAGTCGTCCTCCACGTATACCAGATACGCTCTCTCGATCTCTTTCTCCTTTGGCTCACACGGCGCCCCGCCCATACCATATTAGGTCTTCCGTTCCGTCTCCGCCACTGTCACCTTATTCAGACTTCGTAAGGCAGTGGCATAGCCTTCCCTTTTACATTCGTAGATCGCTATCTCGTGCTGTGCACTCATAGCCTCTTACTGCGGATAGCTGCGCATTCTACTGCGCTTTACTGCGGATGCTGCGCATCCCATTTATATTCTTCATCTAGATTAGGGGCCTACCGTATATATAGTCGTCGTCTCTCCCTGTATTTTCCCTAAGCTAGTTCTACGCAATATCAGCGTTGATCTTGCCTCACCACCTCCGAGTTCTAGTGAGTCCTTAGGATACCTAGAATAGGAGAGACCCGCTTAGGCTTCGCATCGTCTCGAAGCTCGGCACTCGTCCTTGAGTTGAACTCCTCGCTACCTCGCTTATTCTTCGACCCGTATCGCAGCACGCTACGACAAGTCTACGCTGTGCGTTACAACTACTGATCGGCGGAGATTTCTGGCTTCAAGCCAAACTTTATCTCCGAGGGAGAATGGTGTGAAACCTCAGTTATTTCAAGAGGACATGACTTGTCTGGCGAGTTCATGGGAAGCTAAGGCTTCATCTCGAGTGGCGGAGAGGTCTTTGAGTCAGGTTTCGATAGCCGGGAGGGAAGATTTGGCGATTACCGAAGGAAGGGCACGGAGTTCATATCCCATCATGAGATAGAACAGAGATTTGTTGGTTACGGAATGAGGGCGGTGATTGTGGGCGAATTCTGCATGAGATATATTGTCAGCCCAGGAAGCAGGGTTGTTTCCGCAGAAGATGCGGAGATAGGTTTTGACTTCTTGGTTGACGCGTTCGGTTTCGCCGTCGGATTGTGGGTGGTAAGCGGTGGAGAGGGAGATATCATAGTTGAGGAGGCGTCCTAGTTCTCGGGCAAAGGAGGAGGCAAATGGTGGACCTCGGTCAGAGATAATTTTGTCGTAGAGACCGAAGTGGAGGTAAACTTTGTGAAAAAAGAGGGAGGCGACTCCTTCCATGGTGATGGTTTTCTTCATAGGGCAGAGAATGACCCCCTTAGTAAGGCCGTGGTCCACCATGACAAGGAGAGTGTCAAAACCGGAGGAGGAAGGCAGGTTTGTAATCAGGTCGCAGGAGACCTGCTGGAAGGGGAGCGTGCAAGACGATTTGATTGGGGTGAGCGGAGGGACAGTTGGGTGAGTGTTGGATCTGTTCTGTTGGCACGTGGAGCAGCCTTCCACGTACTTGTGGACAAACTGTGCGAGGTCCAGCCACCAAAACTCCGCAGAGACAAGCTGGCGAGTTTTCAGGTAGCCGGGGTGGCCGGCGGTTTCATGATCATGACAACGCTCCAGAATGGAGCAATGGAGGATTTCATCCAGAGGGACGTACACGTGACCTTTGTAAGTAAGGACACCTTTGGAGTACTGCCAATCGGAGAGACGGGAGCGGAATGCTGGGGGAATAGTTCCGTCGAGGGATTGGAGGGCTTGCAGGACCAGCAGATCCAAGGTGGAATGAGATGCTATGTGATGGGCGAGGGTAGAGTCGATGAGGCGAATGAACATGGAAGGTGGGAGTAGAGTAGTTCCGCTGTTATCATTGGAGTCAGCCGGGAGCAGATCTCGCCGGCAGGAGAGGGTGTCAGGTCCAGAGAGAAGGGATCCCGGTACATGGATCATCCGGAGGTTGAAATCTGCGAGGTCAAGGAGCCAACGGGCTTGGCGACGGTTGAGATCTTTGGGTTGGTGGAAATAGGTAAGGTTCTTGTGGTCGGTAAACACCTGAATGGGGAAGGAGGCGCCGTGTAGGTAGTGACGCCAAGCTTTTAAGGTGCGGATAATGGCAAGGATTTCACGGTCATAGATGTCATAGTTGCGTTCGGCTGGAGTGAATGATTGGGAGAGGTAGAAACAGGGCTGCCATTCTTCATTGGCATCGGTTTGGAGGAGGATAGCACCGGTAGTGTACTTCGAGGTGTCTGTAGCAATGGCGAATGGTTTAGAATGGTCGGGTAGTTGGAGGACTGGTTCAGAGAGGAAGAGTTGTTTGAGATAAGAGAAGCTGTGGTCGCATTCATCAGACCATTTCCAAGGTTGGTTCGTCTTGGTGGGGTCGATGAGGGGTCTGGCAATAGTAGAGTAGTCGGGGATGAAACATCGGTAGAAGTTGGCAAAGCCAAGGAAGGAGTGGACTTCTTTAGGAGTAGAAGGGGTAGGCCATTTAGAGATGCCGTCGAGTTTTATAGGGTCCATGGTGATGTGGCTGGGTTCTACGATCATTCTGAGATATTCTACCATTTTGGTAGCAAATTGGCATTTCTCGAGCTTCAAGTGAAGGTTGAGTTCTTGCATGCGCTGAAGAACCCGTTTGGTTCGTTCAGTATGGGTAACTTCATCAGGGGAGAAGATGAGGAGGTTGTCCATATAGATGACGAGCCATTCTTCCACAATCATATCACGGAATGAGTCGTTCATAAACTGTTGGAAAGTGGCAGGGGAATTGGTGAGCCCGAAGAACATTACAAGAGGTTCAAAGAGGCCTTTGTGGGTGATGAAAGCGCCTTCCCATTGGTGTCCGTCTTTGATACGGACATTGTTGTAACCCCATCGGACATCAAACTTAGTGAAGACCTTGGCGTCTTTAAGTTTATCGACGAGGTCGGAGATAAGTGGGAGGGGGTAGGTGTCGCGAACAGTATGTTCGTTGAGGTATCTGTAGTCCTGACAAGGGCGTAATTTCCCATCCTTCTTTTTTACAAAAAAGAAGGAAGAAGCTTGGGGAGAGTTCGAAGGGCGAATCGTTCCGGCGGCAAGGTTCTCATCAAGGAAATCTCCAGTTGCTTTCTGTTCTGCGGGGGAAAGGGGATAGACTTTTCTGATTTTTGGGGTGAAGGAGTCGTCAAGATTGAGCTTGTGATCGTAAGGTCGGGATGGAGGGAGGTGATCGGTGGTTTCTTTTGAGAAGACGGAGGAGTAATCTTTATATTCGGGAGGTAAAGAGATCTTTGGTTTTGCCTGTTCTGCTGCAGCAGCGAGCGAGTTCGGTGGCTGTGGTAAGTTTCGCAATGACTGGGGAATCATTGGAGAGATAGCGAGATCCACAGCGGATGATGTGATGGATGGCGTAATTTTGTCAGGCACGGTGCATGTATTGTATCTCGGATTCCTGTTCAAGATATTCATAGAGTTGTTCGTCGTATATGGAATCAACATTAATGTGCCATGGAGGGGTAGAAGTGGTGTTCAGGAAGTGTCTCTCATGGCATTCTCAGTCCACAACATGACTTTGGTAGAGGTCTGAAGATTGATCGGAAGATTCCGGGATAGAGAGAGTCTGAGTGGACCAGTCGATGGAGGGGTTTACGGCTTTGAGCCAGGGAAGTCCGAGGATGGCATTTTCGCGTCCACAGTTCATTACGTAGAAGAGGACTTTGTGGGCGATGCCTTCAATATTGGTGAAGAGAAGACAGATATAACAAATATCGCCTTTCTGGTTGGCAGATTGGTCGACGTTTCACACACGGATGGGGATGTCGAGTTTTGAGGTGGGGAGTCGGTGTTTTTGGACAAATTGCCAATTGATACAGTTGATGTCTGCGTCACTGTCAATCAGGGCAGCAGAGTCAACGACTTTCATGGTATGCGAAGGATCAGTGAGTTGAACAGGGATTCTCATAGATCTAGAAGACTTCGATACTAGTACAGGAGCAATGGTAACAGGAGGGACTCGCGTCGACTGAGACCTCCTTTTCAAAAATCCTGGGAAGGGCAAGAGAAGGACACCTTTCTAATGGTGTTTTCATTGTCATTATCCTCGATTTCTTGGAGTTGAGGGAGTGCTTCTTCGACTTTCCAAACCTTGCGTTCGGTGGAGGGGAATGTAGGGCATTTGTTGGATCTATGGCCGGTTTTATGGCAGTGGAAGCAACGACCTTTCTTGATGCAGCGTTGGTGTTCCTCAGGGGTTAACTTGGTGAGACAGACTGCGTCGACGTCCATTGCATTGGGGTCTTTCTCCTTTCGGGAGTATGAAGAGGAAGGGGCGACGTAAGGGAGAGGAGTGTTCTTTCCTCGACAGGCGACTTCATCAGCACGATCAAACTGAGCCTGAAATTTCTGCGCTTTGGTGATCCATTCGGCAATTTTCTTCGGAACGGTATCCATGGAGAAGATTTGGTGCATAAGGCCGGCGGGGATGGCGGTGTAGAAGTACCCAATGAGCACTGGGTCATCGGTGATATCAGTGATGGTGGCATGATTGGAGAATTGGGCTATATAGGAGTCTAAGGACAGTTCCCATTTGCCGTCCTTTCACTTGACCATTTTAGTGGTCATCAACCAGGCAAGGGAGTTACCCTTGGTATCGGTGTGTTTGAACGAGGTGGTGAACTTAGTGATGAAGTCTGGGTAGGTTCCGAGGGAAATGGTAGTGGAGGTTCCAGTGGTAATCTTGGCAATAGTGGCTTGCCTAAAGGTGGTAGCCCAGGTAGCAGCCGTACCTTTGGTCATGTATGAGAGGGCGAAGGCAACCTTCTTGTTGTTGGAGTTGTATACATCTTCGTTGACGAGGAGGTAGGTGATCATGGAGCTAAGTCAATGATTGGCTTTTTCATAGGAGCCGTCATAGGATTCGGGGGCACCGAGACGGAGTTCTGTGGGTTTCGGGGTGGACATGGGTGAAGGAGAGAAGGGTTGAGGACTGAGTGAAGGTAATGCAGCAGGGAGGGGTCGTCCAAAGGGAAGGGCGCCAAAAGGTGGGGGTTGTCGAGTGGTAGGGGTGGGAGACGGAGGGGTAGGGACATGGGAAATGGAAAGCGTAGAGGAAAAGGTGTGGGAGAGGTCTAGTTCAGCTGCTTGTTCCACCTCAGATAAGAGCGGTACGTCAGGGTCTGGGGAAGGGATCTGTTGTTCTTCTTCCTCGTTAGAGGATTCGGACTCAGGGAGCTCAGGAGGAGTGGGTCGTGGGTTCAGTCCCCAAAGGGAACGAGGGAGTCGCGGTGGTTGGGAAATGGTGGTAGCATATGGCGATGGTAGCTAGCAGAACACGCTTGAGCTTTTGTTACGCTTGGTCCAGGTAGGAACGAGCGTAGCCTTTGATAAGTCAAGGAGAGAGACAAGCATCAAGTCAAAAGCACAATGAAGGCTTATAGAGTCAAAGGGGGTTGAAGATTCAAAGCCCAAGTGAGTCATTCACGAGGGGTTCAAGATTGCTGGACTTACAGTAAGTTCTCAGTTATCATTACTGGCATTCCGGGGGTCAGTGGCAATCGCCCTAGTGATTCTTTTGAATCCTTTGGTTGGGCGAATGATGGTTGTAAATGATCTTGGCCACTAACTGCATTACTGTTGACTGTATCAGTTGCGAGATACACATGATACTCTTGGTTCGTTTCCTCCACAAACTCCTTCATTCTAATTGTGTTGTAGAGGTCACGTAGTTGGCAGGTTCCAAAGATGACATGTGCGCCACTCAATGTTTGATACTCCACAGGTGCATCAAGTTGAAGTTTATGAAGGAGCTGGCCCTTTAAGATGTCATAGTCGGAAGTGCCTCTTCCGCCCAATATGGTACCATTCCCAACATGAAGACAATTGAGAAGATCAATGTAAAGAGGGTCTGTAATTGCCCTAACGTTCTTCTTGAGTTCCACGACATGAGTCAATTGTTGCCAGAGCGAAGCGCCAAATAACCCTCAATGTCCTTGAATTGTTTCTGTTGTACTGGGAGCTAGTCGCCCTAGTAAATGTGCTGCATATAAAGCAGAGCTTGCAACAAGTCGCAGTTGGCCAAGATCAGCTGCATAGATGATGTTTATACTGCCAAAGGGTTTTCCGGCTGCCTCTGGGCAACCTTGTTTGGCAAGGGTGATCCATTCTGATATTTGACAAAGCAATTCTGCCGATACCATGGAAGTTTCATCCAGTATAAGGTAACGTACGTTACACCATATCACTTCAACATTACCTTGTTTTGCTTTTGACTGATTTCCTGGCAAGAAGGTGAGAGCATGGATTGTGTAACCATCGATAAGGATAGCTGCACACCCTGTTGGGGTGCTTAATAAAAGGTTCTGTGGGCACCCGCACCATCTGAAAAGTGCGACTAATGCTTTGATAACATGACTTTACCAGAGCCACCTGTTACAATTCATTCTTTTTCCTCTTCATTAGTCACATCTCGTCTCTAATCTCCTCAGACTTATCTTCTCTTTCTTCTATGATGACTCATTCCTTTCCATGCACATTCCGCCGGCGTCCCAACAGAATCCCATTTACTTAGTCATCGTTTCCTTCCATCACGTTCCATACTCTTCTATGCCTACCCTGAACCACTTACATATCCAACATATATAAGCCATAGATACAACTCAAGCATTTCCTCACACTTGAGCTCCTTTGTCTTCTTGTACTGTGTACAATCTATTTCGCTCTTGCCTCACTTCCTCGTTGGACTCGCCCAACACCATAGAACCTTTGAACTACTGGTCTCAGCCCAGTACCTTTGACCCTCATGTGAACGTTCCACAAGTACCTTGAACCTTTAACTCTTTGATCTATAAGTCCTTGTCATACTTTGACTCGACGCTCTCTTCGTTCCCCGTTTATCAAAGACTATGCTTGTTCCTATCCAGACCAAGTGTAACAAAAGCTCAAGCGTGCCTTGCCAGCTACAATCGTCATAAGCTGCCAAAATTTCTCAACTCCCTCAACTCCCTCATTCCCTTTGGGGATTGACCCCACAATCCGCTCGTCCTGAACTCCCCGATTCTGGACCCTCAGAATCCTCTAACAAGGAAGAAGAACAATAGATCCCTTTCCCAGACCCTGACGTACCGCTCTTATCCAAAGCGGAACAAGCAGCTGAATTAGACCTCTCCCACACCTTTTCTTCTACCCTCTCCATTCCCCGTGTCCCTACTCCTCTGTCTCCTACCCCTACTACTCGACAACCCCCACCTTTTGGTGCCCTTCCCTTAGGATGACCCCTCCCTACCACATTACCTCCATTCAATCCTTGACCCTTCTCTCCTCCACCCATGTCCACCCCGAAACCCACAGAACTCCGTCTCGGTGCCCCCGAACCCTACGACGGCTCCTATGAAAAAGCCAATCAATGGCTTAGCTCCATGATCACCTACCTCCTCGTCAACGAAGACGTATACAACTCCAACAACAAGAAGGTTGCCTTCGCTCTCTCGTACATGACCAAAGGTACCACTGCTACTTGGGCTACCACCTTTAGGCAAGCCGCTATCGCTAAGATTACCGCTGGAACCTCCACTACTGTTTCCCTCGGGACCTACCAAGACTTCATCACTAAGTTCACTGCCTCATTTAAACATGCCGACACTAAGGGCAACTCCCTCGCCTGGCTGATGACCACCAGGATGGCCAAATGAAAGGACAGCAAATGGGAGCTGTCCCTAGACTCCTACATTGCCCAGTTCTCCAACCATGCCACTGTCGATGAGATGACTGATGACCAAGTCCTTATTGGTTACTTCTACTCTGCCATCCCCGCCGGCTTGATGCACCGTATCTTCTCCATGGACACTGTGCCTAGCAAGATCGCTGAATGGATCTCCAAGGCTCAGAAGTTCCAAGCACAGTTTGACTGTGCTGATGAAATCGCTTGTAGGGGTAAGAACACCCCCATTCCCTACATCGCTCCCTCTTCTACTCGAAGAGAGAAAGACCCCAATGCTATGGATGTAGATGCAGTTCGCCTTTCCAAGTTAACCCCTGAAGAACAACAACGCTGCATCAAAGAAGGTCATTGCTTCCGCTGCCATAAAACCGGCCATAGATCCAATGAATGTCCCACATTCCCCTCCACCAAATGTAAGGTTTGGAAGGTTGAAGAAGAACTCCCTCAACTCCAGGAGATTGAGGATGATGACAATGAAACCACCATTAGGAAGGTGTCATTCTCCTGCCCTTCGCAGGATTTTTGAAAAGGAGATCTCAGTCGACGTGAGTCCCTCCTGTTACCGTTGCTCCTGTACTAGTATCAAAGTCTTCTAGATCTATGAGAATCCCCGTTCAACTCATCGATCCTTGGCATACCATGAAAGTCGTCAACTCTGCTGCCCTGGTAGACAGTGGTGCAGACATCAACTGCATCGATTGGCAGTTCGTTTGAAAACATCGACTCCCCACCTCAAAACTTGACATCCCCATCTGTGTATGAAACATCGACCAATCTGCCAACCAGAAATGTGACATCTGTTATACTTGCCTCCTCTTCACCAACATTGAAGGTATTGCCCACAAAATACTCTTCTATGTTATGAACTGTGGACGCGAAAACGCCATCCTCGGATCTCTATCAAACCCATGTAGCAGACCAAAAACGCCACAATGATATATTCCCCAAACCTTCCCAAAAACCCCCACGTCACGTCAACGTAGATTCCATCTATGATGGAAAGCTCTATGACTACCTTGAACACGAAACTGAGATACAATTCATGCATCATGCCAGACAAAACTACACCATTCACCGCATTATTTGCTGTGGATCTCGTTACCTTCCCAACAACTCTCCAGTAATTGCTAAGCTAACCACTGCCACCAAACTCGCTGCTGCTGCAGAACAAGCTAAACCAAAAACCACTCTACCCCCTGAATACTCTGATTATTCCTCTGTCTTCTCAAAAGAAACTGCCAACCATCTCCCCCCATTTCGACCTTACAATCACGAAATCCATCTTGATGACTCCTTCACCCCAAAGATTGGAAAGGTCTACCCTCTCTCCCCTACTGAACAAAAAGCCACTGAAGATTTCCTCGACGAAAATATCGCTGCTGGGAAAATTCGTCCTTCGAACTCTCCCCAAGCCTCCTCCTTCTTCTTCGTCAAAAAGAAGGATGGAAAACTATGCCCTTGCCAAGACTACAGATATCTCAACGAACATACGGTTCATGATGCATACCCACTTCCACTTATCTCCGACCTTGTCGATAAGCTCAAAGACACTCGAGTCTTCACCAAGTTTGACATCCGATGGGGCTACAACAATGTCCAAATCAAAGACGGACACCAATGGAAAGCCGTGTTCATCACCCACAAAGGACTCTTTGAACCCCTTGTGATGTTCTTTGGTCTCACCAACTCCCCCGCTACCTTCCAACGTTTCATGAATGACTCCTTCCGTGACATGATCGCTGAAGGATGGCTTGTCATCTATATGGATGACCTCCTCATCTTCTCTCCCAATGAAACCACCCATACTGAACGAACCAAGTGCGTCCTCCAACGCATGAAAGAACTCGATCTCCACCTAAAACTAGAAAAATG
Organism: Boletus reticulatus; assembly: GCA_038093535.1. Classification (NCBI taxonomy): domain Eukaryota; kingdom Fungi; phylum Basidiomycota; class Agaricomycetes; order Boletales; family Boletaceae; genus Boletus; species Boletus reticulatus. Next base: position 26,467 of record JBBPSJ010000221.1, read on the forward strand.
TCAGTTCGCCACCAATACAGTGGAATACCTAGGAATGATCGTTGAACCCGGTTGCATCACTATGGACCCTGTGAAACTAGACGGAATCTCCAAATGACCTACCACTTCTACTCCTAAAGAAGTCCGCTCCTTCCTTGGCTTCGCCAACTTCTACTGATGCTTCATCCCCGACTACTCTACCATCGCTAGACCCCTTATTGACCTAACCAAGAAGAACCAACCTTGGAATTGGTCGGACGATTCCAACCAATGCTTCTCCCATCTCAAACAACTTTTCCTTGCCAAACCAGTTCTCCAACTCCCCGATCACTCCAAACCCTTTGCCATTGCTACTGATGCTTCTAAATATGCCACTGGGGCTATCCTCCTTCAGACTGACACAAACAGGGACTGGCATCCTTGCTCCTACCTCTTGCAATCCTTCTCCCCTGCAGAACGAAGCTACGACATTTACGACCGGGAACTCCTCACCATCATTCGCGCCCTCAAGGCGTGGTGCGACTATCTTTATGGCGCTTCCTTCCCTGTTCAAGTCTTTACCGACCACAAGAACCTTACCTATTTTAGACAACCCAAGGATCTTAACCGTTGCCAAGCCCATTGGCTTCTAGATCTTGCTGACTTCAATCTCAAGATGATCCACGTGCCTGGTTCCCTCCTCTCTGGACCCAATGCCCTCTCCCACCGGCATGATCTGCTTCCCTCCGACTCTGACGACAACCAAGGAACCACCTTACTTCCCCCATCCATGTTTGTTCACCTCATCAACTCCACTCTTTTGCACCATATTTCCTCCCACTCTGCTTCCGACCCTCTGGTCCTCCAGGCATTACAATCCCTTGATGAAACTATACCTCTGGCTTTCCGCTCTCATCTGTCTGATTGGCAATACTCTGAAGGTGTCCTCACTTATGTACAAGGGACGTGTCTGCGTCCCCTCAGATGAAACCCTCCGCCGCTCTATTCTTGAATGTTGTCATGACCATGAAACAGCTGGTCACCCTGGTTACTTGAAAACTCACCAACTTGTCTCAGCGGAGTTTTGGTGGCCCGGTCTTGCCCAATTTGATTGCAAATACGTCGAAGGCTGCTCCACTTGCCAGCAGAACAAGTCCAACACCCATCCTACCGTACCACCTCTCACACCGATCAAATCCTCCTGCACTTGCCCCTTCCAGCAGGTCTCCTATGACCTCATTGTTGACCTTCCTGCCTCCTCTTCCTTTGATTCCCTTCTTGTTGTGGTGGACCATGGACTTACTAAGGGGGTAATTCTTTGTCCCATGAAGAAAACTATCACCGCAGAAGGGATCACTTCCCTTTTCTTTCACAAGGTTTATCTTCGCTTTGGCCTCTATGACAAAATTATCTCAGATTGTGGTCCCCAATTTGCCTCTGCCTTTGCTCGAGAACTAGGAAAACTCCTAAACTATGATATTTCCCTCTCCACTGCCTACCATCCCCAATCCGATGGTGAAACAGAACACGTCAACCAAGAAGTTGAAACCTACCTCTGCATCTTCTGCAGAAACAATCCCACCTCATGGGCAGATAAGATCTGTCACGCTGAATTTGCCCACAATCACTGCCCTCACTCCGTCACCAATAAATCCCCCTTCTATCTCATGATGGGATATGAACCCCGTGCGCTTCCCTTGGTAATTGCCGAATCCTCCCTCCCGGCCATAGAAACCCGCCTCAAAGATCTCTCTGCTGCTCGAGATGAAGCCCTAGCTTCCCATGAACTTGCCAGACAAGTCATGGCATCTTGAAACAACCGAGGATTCACCCCATTCTCGCTTGGTGACAAAGTCTGATTAGAAGCCAGAAACCTCCGTCGCTCCATCGTCAACCCTAAATTTGCCCCAAAACGAGAAGGACCCTTTGTCATCACACAGGTCCTATCTCCCATCACGTATCAACTCCACTTACCAAAAGCCTGGAACAAGAAGATCCATCTGGTCTTCCACGCTTCCCTCTTATCTCCCTATCACAAAAACTCCGTCCATGGGAAAAACTTCCCTGCACCACCACCTGACCTTATTGAAGGAGAAGAAGAATATGAAGTGGATCTGATCTTACGCCACTGTGAAACTGAACGAGCCCGCATGTTCTTGATCTGATGGAAAGGATATTCAGCCGAAGAAGACTCCTGGATCCTAGAACGGAATCTAAAACATTCAAAGTCCATCCTAGATGATTATAAAAGATGTCACCCTTCTGTCTTCCAACTCTAACCTTCTTCATCCCAACCATTATGTCCATCGAACAACTCTCTATTTCCTCCGAGTCTTCCATCACTGTCTCCACTCCTCCTCCCTCCATTCCACCGTCACCAACCTCCACCATAGCTGAACCCGGATGGGGCTCCAACCCCATCACCACTCCTGAATCCACTATTCGTTATGTAACCTACTACCCTCGCCATATCCCTAGAACTGTCACTATACATAAACCCATCACTATCCCTGAACCTGTCGTCGCTCCAGTTTCAGCTCCTCCTATTTCCGAACCCATTACCGCTCCTGTTCCAACCTCTCCTGTAGTCTTTTATCCTATTCATTTCACCTCTTCTCCCACAACTCCCCCCGCAGTTAGTCCTAGACCCATCCTCTCCATCGAAATCCCCATCTATGCCAACGCCATTAAGGAAGGGACTCCTTCTCCCCACTACATTAACAATATTACCAGATACCTCTGTGACTCTGGTATGGCTCGTCCTATTGACGCCCATTTGGACATGAACTCCGCTTTCCTTGCTCTCTACAAAGCCTTCCAGCAGACCCATCACCTCTCCATGGTTACCAACGACGTCACCGCTTATTCCAATGATCATATGGACCGTAACTGGGTCAAGGCTACCCAACAGAACATCTTATGCAAGCTCCACCAAGTCATGTACCAGATGGAGTTTGGGGAATTCCTCGAAGACATAGACCGATACACCATCGAAACCACCACCTCCATCATAGCTAATACTAGAGTGTACCCTTTAGACCACTCTTCCAACCAATCATTGGCCTCTTCATCCTATCATTCCGCTCATTCCCTATCCATGCCATCTGCTTCCTCAGAAGCCCTCTCCCCTCAGGAGTTACATGCCATGAACAAAGCCGAAAGAATCCATTACCATCAGAATTGCCCTCTCTACAGTGCTCTTCACGCTCCTTCCCTCCTTCCCTCCGACCCTAGATATCAGGAATCCTGCTTCCAATGCCATCACCTTGGACATTTTCATCGCAACTGCCCAGTCTATCAATGCCCAGTCATGGGCTGCCGTCAATGGGCTCGGGGACATACACAGGCTGATTGTCCTATCGCCACTCGCCATCCTGCCCTTTTAGATAGACTCTCTTCTGCAGGACTTCCCGTACTCGAGGATCCCTAGCATCCTGAATCTCTGGTCATGGTCAAGGAACCCCAGCATCAGATTCTTTCAGAACCCCTCGACGAGGCTCCTCCTCCTCTTCAGGTTCTTCCCATGGCTCTTTCTGCTCTTCCCATTCCTCTCGCTCTTACCGCTCATCCGGTCCAGAACAAGCACTCCCTGTTCATCCACCTTGGCGTTCTGCTTCTCCCTGACGATGTTCTCCTTCCCCAGAGCTTGACGATGTTATCGATGATACCGGTTACACCAACATCAATGGTTCCCCGGGTTATTCTTACTCCAGTCTCTATTAAAGTGGTCTTTCGACATGGTCTCAGATCTACTAAGGGGGTAATGTTACAATTCATTCTTTTTCCTCTTCGTTAGTCACATCTCATCTCTAATCTTCTCAGACTTATCTTCTCTTTCTTCTATGATGACTCATTCCTTTCCATGCACATCCTGCCGGCATCCCGACAGAATCCCATTTACTTAGTCATCATTTCCTTCCATCATGTTCCATACTCTTCTATGCCTACCCTGAACCACTTACATATCCAACATATATGAGCCGTAGATACAACTCAAGTGTTTCCTCATGCTTGGGCTCCTTTGTCTTCTTGTACCATGTACAATCTATTTCGCTCTTGCCTCGCTTCCTCGTTGGACTCGCCCAATGCCATAGAACCTTTGAACTACTGGTCTCAGCCCAGTACCTTTGACCCTCATGTGAACGTTCCACGAGTACCTTGAACCTTTAACTCTTTGATCTATAAGTCCTCGTCATACTTTGACTCGACGCTCTCTTCATTCCCCGTTTATCAAAGGCTACGCTCATTCCTACCCGGACCAAGCGTAACACCACCAATGCCTGTAATGAGCATCATTAAATGATCCAATGAGCGCGACACAAAATGTTCAGCAACAATGCAGAAAGCGCATGACTGCTCGTCATGTCCATCTAGGTTGAATTCATGATGGATATCTTCGATAGCTTGTGATAATTCATCGGCACTCATTTGGGAGGTTGTAATACTCTCTGGTGAGAGATCATCAAGAAGCTGGTGTATCTCTGTCTGAGGATCTGCTACAAAATGTCGTTTCTGGGGAGAATCAACTATGTCTTCCTGCTGGATTTGAGGTCATTTTTTCTTCTTCTCATCGGCCATGATACTACTGTGGCATGCTAGAGTTTTTTTGACCTGATCATCGATTTCCTGACAGCATTCTTCTATGACAGGGTTGGTCGGTTGTGATTTCTTCATCTCTTTGATATGTTTCATTAACTGATATACCTCTGCTTCATCGCCTGATAGATTTTTCTTGATGTCACTTGTGAATTCCTTGTCATCCAGATCACTCCATATGTTGGCTTCGTCTTGAAGTCCATTGTCTTCCAAAAGTAATTGTGATAGAGTGGTATCATCGACTTCAAGCGAATTGTTATTGTGTTTGGTCATGTTTGTGCTGGCAAAGAACTCGGCAGACTGCATAGCCTTTGCGTCACAACATTTGGCATCTACTTCCATATTTGCAACAAGTGAACAACACATGGGGGACAACTCAGTTCGTGCATAAGCCTCACTCCAACTGGTTTCATCTGGCCTCAAGTCATTAACAGCCCTCCATGGCTTAAAAAGCAATAAAAGATACTGATAATGTTCTTCATTGCAGGGTGAATCAGTCCCAAGACAAGAAAGGGAACGACCATGTATAACAGGCACAACGGTTTGCAACCACATTACCACATCATGAGAGCTGAACTGTGGGTGACTGTCGGATGAGAAGGAGTATTGGGTGAGGTAAAGGCAACCCTGTCGAGTCTCATTTGGGTCTATTTCATCTGGCTCTTCGTTTTCATTATTAATGGTACCGTTCGCTGTGGCTGAACCCTGTCTCTTAGCTATCTAGATGTTAACTATAGTCAGAGTGAAGCCACTACTAGTTTGTCGTTGCGACTTACCTTTCATGAATATTTGAAATACTCCCATACTGACATCTCCTCAAAAGGAGCCGTCTGTGGTTGGTAACAGTAATCCAGTATGTCACTTGTAACAGTAATCCAGTATGTCACTTGTAACAGTCGCTTCACTGGCCAAAACATTCAACACAATGTCCTGCATCTTGTAAGTGGGGTCCATGTTCATCTCGCCATGCAGCTTTGACTTCCTGTAACCCATTCAAAATTTTATAAAATTGGAACGGACGAAACAAATGGCTAGAATAAACATCGCCACCTCCAACCAAGTAGCTCATAACTTGTTGATGAGAGATTTCCTGCCGCCCCATCAAGAAATTAATGCACTTGGTGGTGAGATTTCAATCACAATATACCTGGGTGGACATCTCATCGTTCCTAAAATTTTCTGCATGGTTCTTCATTGCAGCTTGTAGTGTTTGAATTCCCAAGTGGATCTTTAGGTTGCTTTTTGTGATGTAGTCCATTATATAGTACACCAACGATTTCACCACAGGACCCAAGCCAATATACTTGATGTCCATGTTGCTTTGCAACAAAAATAGGACGACCTCATTGAAGTTATTGATCCATGGATGCAGCCGGCGTAGCAAAATGGACTTGGTCTCTTTGTCAAGTTCCGTAATGGATCGGGTCGATCCACTGATATGCATATGGCAGTTACCATCTGATCGTGATTCACCAGCTCGGAGATGCTTGTAGCATGTGTCATTATGAATATGCCAGTTACACTTGATTGCCAGACGATACACCATCTGCCAGAACTCTTGTGCAAAGCACTCCTCATCCAGATCGGCTATACAAGATAAGAAAGCCAAGCGGCAATCATCTTCGTCCCCCTTTTCCAAAGGTAGTTGAGCTTCATCAATGGATAACAGAGTTGCCATGCCAGGGAGTTCGCAGTGTATAATATCTTCAAGCCAATCAAATATGTCTTGACAGAAGGATGGCTCATCAAGCATTCGATCTCGTAGGTGTTGAGGTGAGGGATTGCCCTCCAGCCAAATAAGCATATGACAATGCAGACTACCCCAACCTTGTGTCTCTACAGTGCCATAATCTGCATTGCAGTGACCAAACAGGCCCTTTCCCTTTCCAAAGCGAAGAATCACCTGGAGAAATGCTGTTATTATAGTGTCAAATGCTCTGGCCACATGGTCTGGGAGATTTGCCACGAAACCAGCACAGGAAATGCACACCATGTAGTGTCCTTCATCCCTCCTAGTACCCCGATAATGACGGATGAGAGATCATGTGGGTTTAAAGTGACAAATAATGCAGGGGTAGACAGCTTTTGGATTAGTGAGTGGACTTCGTTGCAATGACAAAATTTATAACCAGCACTCCCTTTTAGATTCTTCATCATCCACTGGATCCGTTGAAGTAATGTGACCACACGCTTCTCCTCGTCCGATTGTGCCCTGGCATGTGGGTCCCTGTCCCATTTGTTTACCAAATTCATAAATTGTGGCCGTAACGTGTCAAGTTCATTAGCAAGATCAAAATGATTGGAAGCTTTGACAGAGAACAATGACTGGTGACTAACTGCCTGCTTCTGAATCATGTTCCAACAAACGAATGGAAATGATGCATCGCGCGCGAAAGGGGAATGAAACTGGTGAAGTAAACATTTCACTTGCATTTCAAATGATAAATGTTGCTTTCCAATACGCCCAGAATGGTGAAAACCACCAATTCCCCATGGATCCAAATGTGGGAACAGGTAAGTCAATAGACCTGGGTGCGAATCACTAATAAACACTGTGCCCGCTTGGGAGTTGACAAATCGCCGATGGTCCAATGCATATGCGAGTGTGTGCACTTTCATGGCCTCATGACAGCGTGGCGAGTAATCACCAAGTGTGTACGCCACATTATCCATAACAATATCTTCCTGCAACTCTACCCAATCCTCTGGATCTTCATCTGTTGCATTTGCATCATCAACATGCTCCACTTGCATACATTGTAGTATGCCAATGTCCAGGCCACGATCTGTAGAGGAAAACATATTGTCCAGGTTCTCCTGGCTGAAGCGGACCCCTGCTATGGAGTACCATTCATTGTGCTTGAGTAAGAAGGTAATCATTGCGGCAACTTTGCTTTTCCATATGAGGACTGGACCAAATCATTTCAACATCTCCGCAGTAGGTCTCTTGCCTCCTCCAGAGAACAAAACACAAATGGTATCCCGTATATCATCAGCATTGGGTGGTAGAACGTCTCGCAAAGGCCCAGGGTCCTGAGGAAACAACGTGACATTGCCTTGATTGAAACATTGAGAGCTCTCCTCTGGTACATAACCTCCACAGTGACCATGGCAAACAAAATGATGAGTGATGGTGGTGGCGTGAGACCACGCAATAAGTAGCCGCTCAAAAGGAGAGGTGGAGTGGAAAGCATTTAAAATGTTGGGAGGAAGTCGTTCCATGCCATAATACAGGAAATTCACTAATCCAAATTTAGATTGCTGAGGGGGAGAGGACTTCAAAGTGCGTCGACAATGGGAACACATCTGAAGGGGCGTGAGAGAATGACGAGACACCATATCCTCCGGACAAAGAATGGCACCTTGATAAAGATCCACATGAACAGGGAGACTGCCATTTTGTAACACATCAAGGACACCCGACAAAGGAACCAATGGCATCAGGGAAGACAATGGTTTGCGCCACCCACACATAGCACATGCTGACTCCTCGAACTGATTAGCAGCCATATGCAACTGCCATTCTTGTATAATACACTGCTTCTCTTCGTTTGAACAAGCAGCAGGGAAAACAGGATCGAAGGATTCTGCAACATTCAACTGTTCTGCTTCACATCAGCACCGCATACGGTCAACATTGTTGGTCCTTTGCTGAGCATCACCTGCTTGCAGGTATCAAAAAATGTGCTGAGCGTCCGCTACTTGCTCATGCTCGTCAGAACGGAAGAGTGATGGATCTTGTGGTGGGGCTAGATGGACTTGCATTATATTTTGTCATGACTGGGATATACGTCCAAAGTGCAAATATTGAGTGTGACAATGACAGTTGGTATGCAAACGCAAAAGGCTCTGGAGCTCCCGACGACGGTATCATGAAGAGCACTCTAAACTGTGTGAACGTGCAAGCATAACAAGCTGTTGGTTGGTGAGAAACTGGAACTGCTCTATTGACACACAAACACAAGGGGAAAACACGGGGAGATTAGGACCAGAAGGAAATACAGTTAGGGGATCCACTATGTCTGACAAGACATTTAGAAATTGGAAATCGCAGCGCAGAACTGTGTAAGACACTTGTGTCATCATTAACTGATCAGAAAAGTCACCTAACTCATGAAACCCGGATGGTAACACTACGGGGTAACTCATTGGCAGACGGGTCAGTGAGGGACAACATATGACTCACTAGGACGATATGAAACTTTGTTTGTACCAGAGGAGAGATACGTTAGGGGCAAACTAAGGGGACCATTAAGTAAGTTTATAGTGAGGGCCGGTAGTTGCTATAAAAGGATTGAGGCTGATTATGAACAATTTCAGGCCTGAAACCTGGTTCATCTGGTCTAGGAATAGGCAAAAGAGTAATAAAATGCCGAATAAAATGTTAGGGGTGATTTCTGGGAATCTGTGGTGGCTATGCTTCTGATTGAAGCGTGAGAAAATACTAGTTATGGCTCACAGTTTACACACAATATTGGTTATTGGATAAACCTTTCTATTGGGCAACTAAAGTGAATATGAGTTACAAGATATAGCAGGTGATTGTGGAAAGAAATGTATTATATGGAATGCTGGGATTGATTAGAACCCACCATTACTGTCTGTTTTGATGGATAGAATGAATTTATGCTGGATGAACTCAAGGAGAGGTACAATGGGATGGAAATATGGGGAAATATTGGATAGAATGAGTGTCATCCAACCAAACTCAGACTGAAGGACGAGCATCTTCTGAACAGTTGGATTGAATATAGCAAGATACAAATTGAAACAGGTGGCTAGTTGTTTGTTGGGTTTGGGATTCTTGGGATTGTTGAAAAGGAGGCACATGCTGAGCAAGACATGGAAGAGCAATTCCAGGTCATGCTTGGATCTATGCTCCACCAGTTGTCCTGGGCCAATATAACTAAGTTCTGTGGCCATTCAAGGCCATGTTCCCTATAACACATCAGAATATGAGTGCAAGCAAGAAGACAAAGAAAAACACACCATGTGATGAAGTTTATTGTTGGTGTCATTTGTGCACTTTGGCAATGTGTAACTGGCCATTGGGATCATAATGTCATCCGTACTCTTTAATTCCTTGCATGGAATGGATACAATATCCCCTTCCCACTTAACAGGGATCAAGTTGACCAAGAGAGAGTCCTGCAGAAGTGAACCAGACACAGGAAACAAGTCGTCCAATGGAGAGAAGTCAGGGTGGTCAGGAGTGTGGGCTGCATAGCTCCAATCAGCCAGAAGCATGTGTTGAGGACGCCACTTATCAGTTGAGCCCTGAAGGGTTTTGCGGTCCTCAGTCTTCACTTGGGGCAAGCTCTGTAGTTAGGGCATAGCATGGGTATGAGTAACCCACATGGGTTATGGGTATGGGTATGTGTGGGTATGGGTGTGGGTATGGCTTTCTGATACCTATACTCATACCCATACCCCTGCTGTGGGTTAATATCCACACTCATACTCATGCCCCAGACATGGGTTATTCCTATGGGTGTGGTATGGATATGGGTATGACTCTGCCAAGGGTTATCACTTAGTCATAGGCTTGACATATGATTGAAAGTTTGGGTTATATTATGACATTTGACAGCGGCCACTGTAATATCACAGCATATATGGCTCCATCTAACAGTAGTAAATGCATCCAGGAGCTGACAAAGTACATTAGACACTAAGTACTATTCTGAACTTTGGCAGCGGAGGCATAGCCCACCCAATGGTAGCAAAGCAAGCTTAAAAAAACAACTAAATCTTCAACATTAACCCATCCAACCTACGTATACCACATCACCAGAATGACAAAATGAATCATCAAGCCATCTGAAAAGGCAAAGGCTACACTCCATCACAAGAAGGTCAGACCAGCCAAGCATAAGCCTGAGGACGACTTGCCTGACAGATCAGAAAACAGTGCCAAGAAGGCGAAACCAGGTCTGGCCCAAGGTAAGATCACATTGACCTGCAAGGTATTCTTGTATTGACTCTGAGGCAGAGGCTGAAAGAGGCCCAGCTCAGAATGTAATCTCAATAAACATCGAGGATAATGAGACACAAACCTCACAGGATGGAAGTATTGACAAAACTCCAGAGAAAGAGCTTGGTAAGTACCTATCAATAAAACATGACATCAGCACTGTGCACACTAATATTCATGATAGTATGTCTAATGAAGGACTGGAACTCACCAATATATGCATTTTTTGAATCTAAGCCCACTATTGAGAACATTGATGGGTGTTGCTCGCATGTCTTCAAATGCAGCAGATGGGGCTGCAAGGTCATGATATACAGGTACCTTGACAAGAAAGATGTCCATTCTACAGGAAACATATGTAAGCATGCTAAAAATTGCTGGGGGGAAGATGTGTTGAGGGCTGCTGATGATGTCAAGGATGTGACTGAAGCCCACACCAAAATTGTCACTGGTATTCTGACGAATGGAAAAATCATGACTATGTTTGAGAGAAAGGGAAAGGGTCGGGTCACCTACTCGCATGTACCACATACCCACATGGAAACAAGGTATGTTGCACCAGATCAGTGAGTTAGAGACTGAGACTGACACATTTTATAGGGCTGAGATTGTGTGGTGGGTAGCTGAGAGCCTGTGTCCATTCACAATCATCAATGATCATGCGTTTTTATCCATGATGAAGACAGGGCAACCCAATCATTACATACCATCTCATTTTACAGTCGTGCACGATGTTCACCAGCTATTTGCACGTACCAGGGAGCGGATTGCTAAGATGTTGAAGGTATACAAGTTACTGTTCTTGAGTTTCAGATAGTCCTAACAACTTACCAGGAGTATGACGGCAAATTAAGCTTTACAATGGATGAGTGGACATCGCCCAACCACCATGCCTTTATGGCACTTTGTGTGCCTTTAGAGCATAACAGGTCACCACTGTCAATGGCATTGGATATCATTAAACTCGCGAAGATATGAAAGCTGACTTATCAGATACACCTGATTGCTGATGGGAGTCCAGTCACGCTCAGATGTGGCCCTTGTGGCAGGCTTTCAAGAGGTTCTGGAGGAATTTGAAATTGAAGATAAGGTTAGTAAGGAAAATGTTTGTGAACACTCACGAGCATATAGATAATTTGTATTGCATGTAACAATGCCACAAACAACACTGTTATGGTCAACAGGTTGGCGATTGACCTGCCTGACTATGGAGGGAAGGCAGGACATGCATGCTGCTTTCTGCACATGACCAACCTTGTGGCTAAGTCCTTGCTTCATCCATTTGAAGCAAATAAGGGGAGTCAGAAGGATAGTGCCGAGGATGATGAAGAATTGATGCCAAAAGAACTCCAGCTGATGCAAGAGCTCCATGAGTTGAGTGACAGCAGAAACAAGAATATTGAGATTGAAGATGTTAATGACAACTCAATGGACGATAATCTTAAGGGATGGGTGGATGAGATCAAAAAGTTGAGTTCTGAGGAGAGAAAACAGCTATGAAAAGTGATCCGTCCAATCCAGTTAGCACTGGTGAAGATAAACAAATCATTAGACTTTGATGCACTGTATCTAACCATGCTTGACATGACAGCTGTTACGGTCTACGAAGGGGGTACACTTTTTCTTTGTTCTTTTGCTTGTCCTCGTCTTCCGTTTCTCTACAGACTCGTCCTTTCGCCGTACACGGCTGTATTCGTAGTGGAGTCGTCCTCCACATATACCAGATACGCTCTCTTGATCTCCTTCTCCTTTGGCTCACACGGCGCCCCGCCCATACCATATTAGGATCTCCGTTCCGTCTCCGCCACTGTCACCTTATTCGGACTTCGTAAGGCAGTGGCATAGCCTTTCCGTTTATATTCGTTATTTGCTATTTCGTGCTGCGCACTCATAGCCTCTTACTGCGGATAGCTGTGCATTCAACTGCGCTTTACTGTGGATGCTGCGCATCCCTATTATATCCTTCATCTAGATTAGGGGCCTACCGTATAAATACTCGTCGTCTCTCCCTGTATTTCCCCAAGCTAGTTCTACGCAATACCAGCGTTGTTTCTACGCCTCACTTCCTCTGAGTTCCAGTGAGTCCTTAGGATACCTGGAATAGGAGAGACCTGCTTAGGCTTCGCATCGTCTCGAAGCTCGGCACTCGTTCTGAGATTGGACCCCTCGCTACCTCACTTATTCTTCGACCAGTATCGCAGCACGCTACGTCAAGACTACGCTGTGCGTTACAAAAGAACTAGCTTTTCCCCTTGTCCCTACTTTCACGTAGAGGACATTCCCCCACTCCGACATTTCCCGAATCGGCAGATTCAGAGCGCCTTCAGATTCCCCACCCCCCTCTCCACCCATCGTGTCTTCTTCCTCTCCGCTCCCCCGTATCCACCTTCTTCCTGACGGACATCCGTTTCACATTGTCCTACCTGATCGATACTCCCCTCCGGATCGTATCGCTTACTATAGACAAGTCCAACAGCAATTAGCGGAACTCAACAGGAGCCAAGGAAGAGACTCGGACGCTCTCCCCTCTACCTCTGAATTAGCTGCCCCCTCCACACCCGACGTTGTCCTTAGCGAGGACCCTCCTCTCGTTTTTCACGACCCTGACCCGGAACCGACCGCGCAGGAGGACATTAATATTGACCCGGCTCTAGAAGACGAAATGGTTTCAGAAATAAAGGCCGGCCTTCCCGAGGACTTTTCCGGGGAGGCAGAGGATGCCAACAGATGGCTCCTCTCGATGAATGCGTACTTCACCATCAATAAAACACTCTTTACCGACACGATAAAGTCCCTTACCTTCCTCAACAAGATTAGTAAGGGCCGGGGAAAGACGTTTGCTGAAGGATGGTTGATGAAGCTCGCAAACTCGGCTATCGCCGATAATGAAAAGACCTTCGACAAGATTAAGGAAGCTTTCGAGACCGCCTTTTCCCCCTACGATGTAGCAGCCAAGGCAAGGATAGACCTTTCCAAACTCCGTCAAACTGCTGGAAAGGATACCGAGGGAGCGTGGAGCGACGGGTTCACCACCTACGCTTCACAATTCCAACTTCTCGCCGAGAAGTCAGGTATCACTGACAAGCACGCTCTTGTGGAGTGGTTTATCCATGGCCTCAGCCCCAGACTTGCCACGATGATCCTCTCGTGCGACAAGATTCCCGACAGCTACCAGGACTGGATAAAGAAGGCAGGCCAATTCTCTCAACAACTAAGAAGGATTGGAGACTTACGAAAGGGAGTGCCACATATACCGGCTCCCTCTCCTCGATCGCACAGAGACCCGTACGCGATGGACATAGATGCCGTACGCCTGTCGCCGACTCAGCGCGCTGAGTACATGCGGAAGAACCAATGCTTCATTTGTCACAAGGTTGGCTGTAGGTCTTCCAACCACATGGGATCCGGAACCGACCGGACCATACGTCCCCGCCCGACCACATCCTCCAGACGCACCGCACGTCCTACTTACAAAGTCCCGCAACGACGGGCACGGACCACCACCACAATGGAGGAGGATGATGAACTCTTGGCTTACCTCGAAGAAATGGGGAGCATCGAGAAAGGCGCCGCTATAAAGATCCTCAAAACTGCTTTCGGGGAGGGCAGCTCGTCTGCGGACGAGGAGGCTGGCTACCAGGCCATGGCTGAGGTAAGAACGGCCACTTACCAAGAGTGCCAAAAGGAAGCGATCAGGGCAGCACCACGAGCCAAGGCTG